>CATKWD010000041.1:0-45537 GCA_949825005.1 Gasteruption jaculator
TTTGGGATATCGGCAATTCTGACGATTCCATTGCATTCTACGCGCGAAAACACGTCGATTGAGCAGCCGCCGGAATCCCTAGCTCGATTAGCCGTTGAGAAAAAGTCGATCTTAGGTGGTCCAAAAAGGTGCAAAAAGGTAAAATTTTGGACCTACTTTGACCCTCCCAAAAATGGGTGAAAATTAAATATTCAAAATCGATCGGGATAGGGTCATTTCTAGGGGTAATTTTGCGCATAGAATCAATTTTTCGGGTGCTCGGGCTCGAAATCTCAATAGGGAAAAAGATATCCACGTTATTTTGACCAAAAATGGGGTTTTTGGGCCAAAAGTGCCATTTCCTTTGGGATATCGGCAATTCTGACGATTCCATTGCATTCTACGCGCGAAAACACGTCGAATGAGCACCCGCCGGAATCCCTAGCTCCATTAGCCGTTGAGAAAAAGTCGATCTTAGGTGGTCCAAAAAGGTGCAAAAAGGTAAAATTTTGGACCTACTTTGACCCTCCCAAAAATGGGTGAAAATTAAATATTCAAAATCGATCGGGATAGGGTCATTTCTAGGGGTAATTTTGCGCGTAGAATCGATTTTTCGGGTGCTCGGGGTCGAAATCCCAATAGGGAAAAAGATATCCACGTTATTTTGACCAAAAATGGGGTTTTTGGGCCAAAAGTGCCATTTCCTTTGGGATATCGGCAATTCTGACGATTCCATTGCATTCTACGCGCGAAAACACGTCGAATGAGCACCCGCCGGAATCCCTAGCTCGATTAGCCGTTGAGAAAAAGTCGATCTTAGGTGGTCCAAAAAGGTGCAAAAAGGTAAAATTTTGGACCTACTTTGACCCTCCCAAAAATGGGTGAAAATTAAATATTCAAAATCGATCGGGATAGGGTCATTTCTAGGGGTAATTTTGCGCGTAGAATCGATTTTTCGGGTGCTCGGGGTCGAAATCTCAATAGGGAAAAAGATATCCACGTTATTTTGACCAAAAATGGGGTTTTTGGGCCAAAAGTGCCATTTCCTTTGGGATATCGGCAATTCTGACGATTCCATTGCATTCTACGCGCGAAAACACGTCGAATGAGCACCCGCCGGAATCCCTAGCTCGATTAGCCGTTGAGAAAAAGTCGATCTTAGGTGGTCCAAAAAGGTGCAAAAAGGTAAAATTTTGAACCTACTTTGACCCTCCCAAAAATGGGTGAAAATTAAATATTCAAAATCGATCGGGATAGGGTCATTTCTAGGGGTAATTTTGCGCGTAGAATCGATTTTTCGGGTGCTCGGGGTCGAAATCTCAATAGGGAAAAAGATATCCACGTTATTTTGACCAAAAATGGGGTTTTTGGGCCAAAAGTGCCATTTCCTTTGGGATATCGGCAATTCTGACGATTCCATTGCATTCTACGCGCGAAAACACGTCGATTGAGCAGCCGCCGGAATCCCTAGCTCGATTAGCCGTTGAGAAAAAGTCGATCTTAGGTGGTCCAAAAAGGTGCAAAAAGGTAAAATTTTGGACCTACTTTGACCCTCCCAAAAATGGGTGAAAATTAAATATTCAAAATCGATCGGGATAGGGTCATTTCTAGGGGTAATTTTGCGCATAGAATCGATTTTTCGGGTGCTCGGGCTCGAAATCTCAATAGGGAAAAAGATATCCACGTTATTTTGACCAAAAATGGGGTTTTTGGGCCAAAAGTGCCATTTCCTTTGGGATATCGGCAATTCTGACGATTCCATTGCATTCTACGCGCGAAAACACGTCGAATGAGCACCCGCCGGAATCCCTAGCTCCATTAGCCGTTGAGAAAAAGTCGATCTTAGGTGGTCCAAAAAGGTGCAAAAAGGTAAAATTTTGGACCTACTTTGACCCTCCCAAAAATGGGTGAAAATTAAATATTCAAAATCGATCGGGATAGGGTCATTTCTAGGGGTAATTTTGAGCGTAGAATCGATTTTTCGGGTGCTCGGGGTCGAAATCTCAATAGGGAAAATGATATCCACGTTATTTTGACCAAAAATGGGGTTTTTGGGCCAAAAGTGCCATTTCCTTTGGGATATCGGCAATTCTGACGATTCCATTGCATTCTACGCGCGAAAACACGTCCAATGAGCACCCGCCGGAATCCCTAGCTCGATTAGCCGTTGAGAAAAAGTCGATCTTAGGTGGTCCAAAAAGGTGCAAAAAGGTAAAATTTTGGACCTACTTTGACCCTCCCAAAAATGGGTGAAAATTAAATATTGAAAATCGATCGGGATAGGGTCATTTCTAGGGGTAATTTTGCGCGTAGAATCGATTTTTCGGGTGCTCGGGGTCGAAATCTCAATAGGGAAAAAGATATCCACGTTATTTTGACCAAAAATGGGGTTTTTGGGCCAAAAGTGCCATTTCCTTTGGGATATCGGCAATTCTGACGATTCCATTGCATTCTACGCGCGAAAACACGTCGAATGAGCACCCGCCGGAATCCCTAGCTCGATTAGCCGTTGAGAAAAAGTCGATCTTAGGTGGTCCAAAAAGGTGCAAAAAGGTAAAATTTTGGACCTACTTTGACCCTCCCAAAAATGGGTGAAAATTAAATATTCAAAATCGATCGGGATAGGGTCATTTCTAGGGGTAATTTTGCGCGTAGAATCGATTTTTCGGGTGCTCGGGGTCGAAATCTCAATAGGGAAAAAGATATCCACGTTATTTTGACCAAAAATGGGGTTTTTGGGCCAAAAGTGCCATTTCCTTTGGGATATCGGCAATTCTGACGATTCCATTGCATTCTACGCGCGAAAACACGTCGAATGAGCACCCGCCGGAATCCCTAGCTCCATTAGCCGTTGAGAAAAAGTCGATCTTAGGTGGTCCAAAAAGGTGCAAAAAGGTAAAATTTTGGACCAACTTTGACCCTCCCAAAAATGGGTGAAAATTAAATATTCAAAATCGATCGGGATAGGGTCATTTCTAGGGGTAATTTTGCGCGTAGAATCGATTTTTCGGGTGCTCGGGGTCGAAATCTCAATAGGGAAAAAGATATCCACGTTATTTTGACCAAAAATGGGGTTTTTGGGCCAAAAGTCCCATTTCCTTTGGGATATCGGCAATTCTGACGATTCCATTGCATTCTACGCGCGAAAACACGTCGAATGAGCACCCGCCGGAATCCCTAGCTCCATTAGCCGTTGAAAAAAAGTCGATCTTAGGTGGTCCAAAAAGGTGCAAAAAGGTAAAATTTTGGACCTACTTTGACCCTCCCAAAAATGGGTGAAAATTAAATATTCAAAATCGATCGGGATAGGGTCATTTCTAGGGGTAATTTTGCGCGTAGAATCGATTTTTCGGGTGCTCGGGTTCGAAATCTCAATAGGGAAAAAGATATCCACGTTATTTTGACCAAAAATGGGGTTTTTGGGCCAAAAGTGCCATTTCCTTTGGGATATCGGCAATTCTGACTATTCCATTGCATTCTACGCGCGAAAACACGTCGAATGAGCACCCGCCGGAATCCCTAGCTCGATTAGCCGTTGAGAAAAAGTCGATCTTAGGTGGTCCAAAAAGGTGCAAAAAGGTAAAATTTTGGACCTACTTTGACCCTCCCAAAAATGGGTGAAAATTAAATATTCAAACTCGATCGGGATAGGGTCATTTCTAGGGGTAATTTTGCGCGTAGAATCGATTTTTCGGGTGCTCGGGGTCGAAATCTCAATAGGGAAAAAGATATCCACGTTATTTTGACCAAAAATGGGGTTTTTGGGCCAAAAGTGCCATTTCCTTTGGGATATCGGCAATTCTGACGATTCCATTGCATTCTACGCGCGAAAACACGTCGAATGAGCACCCGCCGGAATCCCTAGCTCCATTAGCCGTTGAGAAAAAGTCGATCTTAGGTGGTCCAGAAAGGTGCAAAAAGGTAAAATTTTGGACCTACTTTGACCCTCCCATAAATGGGTGAAAATTAAATATTCAAAATCGATCGGGATAGGGTCATTTCTATTGGTAATTTTGCGCGTAGAATCGATTTTTCGGGTGCTCGGGGTCGAAATCCCAATAGGGAAAAAGATATCCACGTTATTTTGACCAAAAATGGGGTTTTTGGGCCAAAAGTGCCATTTCCTTTGGGATATCGGCAATTCTGACGATTCCATTGCATTCTACGCGCGAAAACACGTCGAATGAGCACCCGCCGGAATCCCTAGCTCGATTAGCCGTTGAGAAAAAGTCGATCTTAGGTGGTCCAAAAAGGTGCAAAAAGGTAAAATTTTGGACCTACTTTGACCCTCCCAAAAATGGGTGAAAATTAAATATTCAAAATCGATCGGGATAGGGTCATTTCTAGGGGTAATTTTGCGCGTAGAATCGATTTTTCGGGTGCTCGGGGTCGAAATCTCAATAGGGAAAAAGATATCCACGTTATTTTGACCAAAAATGGGGTTTTTGGGCCAAAAGTGCCATTCCCTTTGGGATATCGGCAATTCTGACGATTCCATTGCATTCTACGCGCGAAAACACGTCGAATGAGCACCCGCCGGAATCCCTAGCTCGATTAGCCGTTGAGAAAAAGTCGATCTTAGGTGGTCCAAAAAGGTGCAAAAAGGTAAAATTTTGGACCTACTTTGACCCTCCCAAAAATGGGTGAAAATTAAATATTGAAAATCGATCGGGATAGGGTCATTTCTAGGGGTAATTTTGCGCGTAGAATCGATTTTTCGGGTGCTCGGGGTCGAAATCTCAATAGGGAAAAAGATATCTACGTTATTTTGACCAAAAATGGGGTTTTTGGGCCAAAAGTGCCATTTCCTTCGGGATATCGGCAATTCTGACGATTCCATTGCATTCTACGCGCGAAAACACGTCGAATGAGCACCCGCCGGAATCCCTAGCTCCATTAGCCGTTGAGAAAAAGTCGATCTTAGGTGGTCCAAAAAGGTGCAAAAAGGTAAAATTTTGGACCTACTTTGACCCTCCCAAATTGGGTGAAAATTAAATATTCAAACTCGATCGGGATAGGGTCATTTCTAGGGGTAATTTTGCGCGTAGAATCGATTTTTCGGGTGCTCGGGGTCGAAATCTCAATAGGGAAAAAGATATCCACGTTATTTTGACCAAAAATGGGGGTTTTGGGCCAAAAGTGCCATTTCCTTTGGGATATCGGCAATTCTGACGATTCCATTGCATTCTACGCGCGAAAACACGTCGAATGAGCACCCGCCGGAATCCCTAGCTCGATTAGCCGTTGAGAAAAAGTCGATCTTAGGTGGTCCAAAAAGGTGCAAAAAGGTAAAATTTTGGACCTACTTTGACCCTCCCAAAAATGGGTGAAAATTAAATATTCAAAATCGATCGGGATAGGGTCATTTCTAGGGGTAATTTTGCGCGTAGAATCGATTTTTCGGGTGCTCGGGGTCGAAATCTCAATAGGGAAAAAGATATCCACGTTATTTTGACCAAAAATGGGGTTTTTAAGCCAAAAGTGCCATTTCCTTTGGGATATCGGCAATTCTGACGATTCCATTGCATTCTACGCGCGAAAACACGTCGAATGAGCACCCGCCGGAATCCCTAGCTCGATTAGCCGTTGAGAAAAAGTCGATCTTAGGTGGTCCAAAAAGGTGTAAAAAGGTAAAATTTTGAACCTACTTTGACCCTCCCAAAAATGGGTGAAAATTAAATATTCAAAATCGATCGGGATAGGGTCATTTCTAGGGGTAATTTTGCGCGTAGAATCGATTTTTCGGGTGCTCGGGGTCGAAATCTCAATAGGGAAAAAGATATCTACGTTATTTTGACCAAAAATGGGGTTTTTGGGCCAAAAGTGCCATTTCCTTTGGGATATCGGCAATTCTGACGATTCCATTGCATTCTACGCGCGAAAACACGTCGAATGAGCACCCGCCGGAATCCCTAGCTCGATTAGCCGTTGAGAAAAAGTCGATCTTAGGTGGTCCAAAAAGGTGCAAAAAGGTAAAATTGTGGACCTACTTTGACCCTCCCAAAAATGGGTGAAAATTAAATATTCAAAATCGATCGGGATAGGGTCATTTCTAGGGGTAATTTTGCGCGTAGAATCGATTTTTCGGGTGCTCGGGGTCGAAATCTCAATAGGGAAAAAGATATCCACGTTTTTTTGACCAAAACTGGGGTTTTTGGGCCAAAAGTGCCATTTCCTTTGGGATATCGGCAATTCTGACGATTCCATTGCATTCTACGCGCGAAAACACGTCGAATGAGCACCCGCCGGAATCCCTAGCTCGATTAGCCGTTGAGAAAAAGTCGATCTTAGGTGGTCCAAAAAGGTGCAAAAAGGTAAAATTTTGGACCTACTTTGACCCTCCCAAAAATGGGTGAAAATTAAGTATTCAAAATCGATCGGGATAGGGTCATTTCTAGGGGTAATTTTCGCGTAGAATCGATTTTTCGGGTGCTCGGGGTCGAAATCTCAATAGGGAAAAAGATATCCACGTTATTTTGACCAAAAATGGGGTTTTTGGGCCAAAAGTGCCATTTCCTTTGGGATATCGGCAATTCTGACGATTCCATTGCATTCTACGCGCGAAAACACGTCGATTGAGCAGCCGCCGGAATCCCTAGCTCGATTAGCCGTTGAGAAAAAGTCGATCTTAGGTGGTCCAAAAAGGTGCAAAAAGGTAAAATTTTGGACCTACTTTGACCCTCCCAAAAATGGGTGAAAATTAAATATTCAAAATCGATCGGGATAGGGTCATTTCTAGGGGTAATTTTGCGCGTAGAATCGATTTTTCGGGTGCTCGGGGTCGAAATCTCAATAGGGAAAAAGATATCCACGTTATTTTGACCAAAAATGGGGTTTTTGGGCCAAAAGTGCCATTTCCTTTGGGATATCGGCAATTCTGACGATTCCATTGCATTCTACGCGCGAAAACACGTCGAATGAGCACCCGCCGGAATGCCTAGCTCCATTAGCCGTTGAGAAAAAGTCGATCTTAGGTGGTCCAAAAAGGTGCAAAAAGGTAAAATTTTGGACCTACTTTGACCCTCCCAAAAATGGGTGAAAATTAAATATTCAAAATCGATCGGGATAGGGTCATTTCTAGGGGTAATTTTGCGCGTAGAATCGATTTTTCGGGTGCTCGGGGTCGAAATCCCAATAGGGAAAAAGATATCCACGTTATTTTGACCAAAAATGGGGTTTTTGGGCCAAAAGTGCCATTTCCTTTGGGATATCGGCAATTCTGACGATTCCATTGCATTCTACGCGCGAAAACACGTCGAATGAGCACCCGCCGGAATCCCTAGCTCGATTAGCCGTTGAGAAAAAGTCGATCTTAGGTGGTCCAAAAAGGTGCAAAAAGGTAAAATTTTGGACCTACTTTGACCCTCCCAAAAATGGGTGAAAATTAAATATTCAAAATCGATCGGGATAGGGTCATTTCTAGGGGTAATTTTGCGCGTAGAATCGATTTTTCGGGTGCTCGGGGTCGAAATCTCATGTAACGTGGCCATTTGGCCGCGTTATCAAGTCGCGTATTTGAACATACACGGTAGTGTCCAGAGATCTCCCCGGAAGGGCTGGGACAAAATATTAAAGATATTTTAGATTGTTACAGAGTAGGACGGAGGAAGCACAATACCCAATCCCCATTTCCCTTACCTCACGCATTCCTACCGTCTACCTATCACCGTGACGCTCCGGAGGAAGAAGGACTCCGATACCGCTGAGACCAGAAGACTGGACAAGAACGCCATCCTCAACCAATCACAAGACGCAACTCCGCCAGCCAGAAGCCATCGATCAAGATCCACCACCCAGGGCGGCAGCACTATCCACGCTAGGAATTGCGAAAGGGCCCTGGGTGGGGGGGAATCGAGGACCGCCGCCGGCGAAGAAGCCAGAGATCTCTGGACCTTTGACGTGACCGTCTGGTTTTGGGTTTTATTATTACGGCTGGAGCGAATTTCTTGGTGCCCTGGGTGACCGCATCCACTCGCGTGGATCCCTTTGGTGGTGTCCGGGGAAGGAGTGTTGGGTGCTCGAGGAGGCCGAGATTTGACCGGGATCCGAGGAGGAATTGGTTCCGGTGGTCCGAATTGGTGGGAGGAGTATCGCACGACCAGGTTGGGCCAACATCTGTTGTCTGAGCGTCACGGACGTGCCTTTTTATATCTCCCGTTCCTTTTCCCTACCGTCCTTGTCTTTTTGTAGCTTTCCCGAACGGAAGTGGCTTTCCCTCCCCCGCCTACAATTTTCGTGCTCCCTACCGTAGTTTAGTTTTCTTTTTTTTGTGAGTCCCAGACCCATTCGGTCGCGGGCCCTTCCGGCCATATCTTTTCCTTTTTTTTTTGCGTATCTTTTTTTTTTTAGGTCTTTCTGATTTTTTTCTTCTCTCTCTTGTTATCGCCTACCGAGGCGACGTTTTTTCTTGTTTTTGTTGTTCTTTTTAATTTAATAAATTAAATTAAAAACCAGTTACCGCGTGAGCCTCCGTTTTAGCCCTTTTCTTTTCCCTTTTTGTTTTTCCCCAGGGCACGGAGGCAGAACCCCCTTCTGGGACTCTGCTCCCGACCGCTAGCCGTGCCCCCTCGTCTACTCCGCGGGCTGATCGGATCTCCATCGTCGAGGGCCACCCCCTCGGCTGGCGCCCATCTCTCGATTTCGCATCCCTGGACTCCCCTTAAGGGACTCCAGGAAGGGAGGAGCCGATCAGGCCGAACGGAGGGACGAGCGAGGATTTGCGACGGAAAGTTCGTCACAAATTTTGGCGCCCAACGTGGGGCCCATCCCTGAATTTTTTTTTCTTTTCGTACCGTTTCATGTTTCAATTCTCAAATTAGAATTTGAATTTTGATTTGGGTCACGTTGTGCTCAATTTGTGACTTCGTCACAAATTTTGGCGCCCAACGTGGGGCTATTTCCGTAGATTTTACCGAACAATCATTTACCGGGAAGAATACCTTATAGAATTTATTACCGTTAGAATTCGAATTTCGATTTGGGCCACGTTGTGCTCAATTTGTGACTTCGTCACAAATTTTGGCGCCCAACGTGGGGCCCACTCCCGTAGATTCTACCTAAAAGTCATTTACCGGGATTACGCCATTAAAGTCCTGTATTTTCGACTCCCACACCCCCATACCGAGTAGCTAGAACCATATCTTTATTTATTGAGCATTTTTATCGACATTGTTCTTCTCTTGTTCATTTTGGATTTCGGAGTAACGGATTTTCGTTGAAAAGTCCGTGCATGTGAACCCCGGAGAGCACATGGCAATTTAGTAACGGCATTGAGCCCGCCATTTTGAATTGTGGTGTCGAGTAGTACATAGTAGTACGCTCTATCGAAGAGTAGTACTACCTGTCAGTGTTCTCCGGCATTCACCCGAAATACCGGGTTATTTCTGTGTATTTCCCCCTTTTCAGGTTTTCCCGATTGGATCTACCCCTATCGCGACCAAAAAGGGGAAGAAAAATTTCCCTTTTGTTACATTTTATTTCATTTCCCTTTACCGGTATTCTCCTACCGGTATACCGTTATTTCCGCGTTCTAGCATAGAGCGAAGGCCTAGTAGCTCCCGCGATCGCGGTCGATACGTCAGCAGTGACGTCACGCACTGTGGTCGAGTGCTAGGCCTAATATTAAGAATAGCTACCGCGGGAACCCCTTCTTGGATTCAAAATTCTCACCGACCGTACCGAGTACTTAGAGGAAAATCAATAAATTAATTCCTTTTGGAAATTTTTTTTTTCTCCTCACAGCGGGAACGGAAAGAAATTTTTTTTTTTGAAAAAAAAAAGAGAAAAGATTTTTTTTTTCTTTTCTTCTTCTCTTTCTTGTTGTTTTCTTTTCTCGTTTTTGTTTTTTTTTCCTTTTCTTCTTCTTTTTCATAGTCGGTCAGGGAATTTTGAACCAATTACCGACTGTTACGAATTTTTTTTTTCTCTCTTTTCCGCGAGCCGATTTCTTTATTTTCCCATTTTACCACGAAGGAACGTTCCTTCCTCACCATGGCCACCGGGGGAAATTACATCACCGAGGAATATGGTGAGGAGGCCATGGGCTGGGAGAGAGCGGCTCGTCGTTTTGCCGCCGAGAGGACTCCGGTCGAGTTGGTCCGTGTGCTGGACGCGGACAGGTTGAATACTGAAGGGTCCTCGGAGGTAGTCCAGGACAGGGTCGTCCGTTTCCAGCTGCGGAGCCGGCTTGGAGACGGAGTCGTCCCATGGGACAAAGAGGTCGACGAGAGGGGATTAGGCTTGCCGGTAACACTACGGGCCGCCTGGGATGAGCATTCTGCCGACCCCCTCTCCTCCACCTTGGGAGGTCGGGATATTGTTCCCGATCCCCCATCGTCCCATTCCGTTACCGTACCCTCCCCGACGACCTCTACCGCGAATACCGAAGCACCATTAGCGAACACGGTGACAGTGGTGTCAACGGGTACGATTACCACCTCGACAGTGGTTACCACCACTGCTACCGGATTCGCAACTTCGGGCCCATCCATTAGGGCACCGTTGGTCCCCACCAACCCCCTGGGGGTTGTGCCTCGTCCTTTGGCGACGACTTCGGGGGTATACCTCCCCTCTGGACAAACCAGAGGCCCCTGGGGGGATCCCTTGGAATATACCGACGGCCTTTTAGGTAGTCGGGATTTATCGCGAGTGGGGTACTTGGAGCCGCCACCCCCACTCTCTACCGCTACCCTGTACCCCCACACGACCTTATCGCCCCTTACCTCCTCCACTGGGGACTTCATACGGTTGACGCAGAGCCCTGCGCCGACCTATGTGTTTCCCGGGTCTACCCCCTTCCCAAACCCTAACCCAACGCGCCACCGGGTACGCTACCCAGCTACCGTTGTTGCCGAGCCCCATGGCCTCCCGTCTGGTTCACGGAGGAATTACTATCCCCCGGAACCAGCATGGGAGAATACCTTCCACCCACCGGAACCGAACCGGTCCCGTACCGCCCCTCCTACCGGCCACCCCAGCGGGTGTCCCGGGGAAGGAACCTCCACTTGGGGGGGACGATGGGGAACGAGGAGTCGGGCAGCGAACCCCGACACCAGTGAGTGGCCCGATAGTCCCTTAGGGACCACCACCCTGGTAGGCTCCGCGAAGGCGTTCGGGGCCTTAAAGAAGTGGCAGGTTTCCTTCTCCGGGAAACCCGAGGAGGACCCTGAAGAATTCCTGGCTCTTTTAGAGCAATGCGGCCGCGCCAATGGGCTGACGCCGATGGATGTTGTCCGATCCGTTCCGGGAGTCCTCCAAAAGAGGGCCCGGATCTGGTATACGGGTGAGAGCTATGGGTGGTCCTCCTGGGAGGATTTCACCACTGCGTTTCGTCGGCAATTTAGTAAAGCCGATTTTCAGCGACGTTTACGTCAAGATATTAACCGACGAACGCAGGGTGACGGAGAAACTATCGCGGAATTCGTTACCGTCATGCGATGGGCCTTCAATAGGTTGACCCCTCATATGTCCCTTACCGAGCAGTTAGATACTATCTGCTACAACATGAATCCCGCTTATTATCGCGACATTCGTCGAGATGAGATCTCTTCCTACGAAGAGCTCATCGACAGGGCGAAGGTCGTGGAAGCTCTGTTGGAGAGGAAACGGGCCTTCCGCCAGCCCCCGGCAGAGAGCTGGGTATTGCCAAACATGGCGTATACCCCTTCTTCTAAAAAGAAGGGGTCGGGTCAAGATGCCGCAGCTCCTCTGCGGGGCGAGCGGACCGAGGGTGCTCGATCCCGTACCGCACCCCCAAGAAAGAGCCCAAAGACCCTACCGTCGGAACGTAACCCATCTCCAAGTGGGGGGGACCATTCCTCCTCCTCGGAGGTGGATACCTCCTGTCCTGCCAAGGACGTTCCGAACTCCCGTACCCGATCTTTCGCTACCGTTACCGCGAAGGCCAAGAAGGCCCCACCGGGCACTAGGCCCTCTACCGGTTCGCCCCTGCTCTCGCCCGGGGAAATAGCCCTGGCGCGTGCAAGGGGAGGGGAGTCCAGCGCTCCGGGTTCGGCAGATCCGGACCAGAAGTGCTGGAATTGCCTCAAGTCGGGACACCGTTATTCCGCCTGCCCCCTTCCGAGGGGACAGTTCTGTTACGGATGCGGGGAGCCCGGGGTCTTCGTAACTAGCTGTTCTCGATGCAACCGGCGGAAGGGAAACGGCCGAGGAGGACAGCATTAAGGGCCCGCGCTTCCCCCTCCGTGGCAGAAAGGACCCCGCAAAGTACCGTCTCTAGGACCCAACCCCCCGAGAGGGACCCTACCATTTTACCGCCCACTCCCGAAATCACCCCTACCGTTTCCGACCCCCTTGTTGCCGCAGACGCGGATTCCCGATTTTTCCTGACTATCGCTATCGGCAGTAAGGTGGTTCCGGCCCTCCTGGATTCGGGGGCCACTCGCTCCTACTTGGGGTCGGGGGCCGTTGAGTCCGTAAAGGACCGGATCCAGCCTTTTAGCTCCACCCTAGCGGTGGCTGATAACTCCCGGGTCAGTGTGACGGGACTGATTTCGCTGAATATCCCCGTAGATGGGGTGAGTAAAGACATAGAATTTAGAGTGGTACCCACCCTAGGTTACGACTGTATCCTAGGGATGGATTTCTTCCAAGCTTTCGGAGTCATTTTGGACTTTGGAACATCCACCTGGACCACTCCAGTGGGAGTCGTCCATCAGTTCCGTCCCACTACCCTACCGCCTACCGTATCTCCGTGTGCCGGGATTAGCGAATTGACCCCCGAAGAGGAGGCACGACTCCAAGCTTACTTGGACCAAAATGTCCCTCCTCCTCGGGAGTCCTTAGGAGTGACCACCCTGGCGGAGCATCATATTGATGTAGGGGGACATGCCCCGATTAGACAGAGGGTGCGAAGGAGCTCTCCACGAGTCCTTCAAGCCGCTCAAGAAGAGGTGGACAAAATGCTCCGCGAGGGAATTATTGAGCCTTCCCAGAGTCCGTGGTCGAGTTGCCCCGTCCTCATTCCCAAGCCGAATGGGACCTACCGCTTCTGCATCGACTACAGGGAGGTCAATAAGGTCACCAAGAAAAATACCTATCCCTTACCGAATATCGATGCAATCCTCGACAAACTCCGTACCGCGAAGTATATTACTACCTTGGATCTAAGCCAGGCTTATTTCCAAATACCGTTGTCCCGAGAGAGCCGCGAGATTACCGCTTTTGCCGTCCCGGGTCGAGGACTTTTTCAATTTACACGCATGCCTTGCGGTTTAACGAACGCGCCAGCTACGTTCCAGTTACTAATGGACAAGCTGATTACCCCAGATCTCGAACCTTTTGTCTTTGCATATCTTGATGATATTATCATCGCTACCGCTACCTTCGAAGAGCATATGTACTGGCTCGACTTAGTGTTAAAGAGGCTCCAGCTGGCGAATTTAGAAATAAATCGCGAGAAGAGCCGATTCGGGTGCCAAGAGGTTCGGTATCTGGGGTATCTCCTCAACCGTGAGGGGTTAAAAGCCGACCCGGAACGGATACAGCCCATTCTTGAGTACCCGGCCCCCACAAACCTGAAGCAGTTGCGACGGTTTCTGGGAATGGTCGGGTGGTATGCCAGATTCCTGCAGGATCTCTCCACCCTCAAACTTCCGTTAATCAAACTTCTACATAAAGATGTGGAATGGGAGTGGGGAGAGCCTCAGGAAGAAAGTTTTAAGGCACTCAAGAAGGCTCTTACCGAAACCCCCGTCCTAGCTCGTCCGGATTTCTCCCTATCGTTTACCGTACAGACTGACGCGAGTGACTTTGCGATCGGGGCCGTCTTGACTCAAAATCACGAGGATGGGGAACACCCCATCGTTTTTATTAGCCGAGTCTTGACGTCCGCCGAACGCAAATACACCACTACCGAGAAGGAATGCTTGGCAGTGATCTGGGCTGTTAAAAAGCTACGCCCCTACCTCGAAGGTTATCCTTTTACCGTGATCACTGACCACAGCAGCCTTCGCTGGCTCCATAATTTGAAGGACCCTACCGGAAGGCTAGCTCGTTGGGCCTTGCAATTGCAAGCTATGCCCGTTGAAATCGTGCACCGGAAGGGCCGTCTAAATTATGTTCCCGACGCGTTATCCCGCATGTTCGAGGGATGCATCGATCTTGCCGCCATGGTCCAAGATACTACCGACCCCTGGTACGAGAAGAGGCTCCAAGACGTCCAAAGGACATCATTTAAATTCCCGGACTGGAAAGTCACGGAAGGTCAATTATTTTATAACCGTCCGGACCCCCTTCTCGACCCTATCTTTCCCGACCTGGACCAATGGAAATTGGTCTTACCGAAACCCCTAAGGGAACGGGCACTCTTCGAGAGCCACAACACCCCTCAGGCTGGCCATATGGGAGTAGAAAAAACCTACCAGAGACTGGCAAGGGATTTCTACTGGCCCGGAATTTATAGAGACACTGCCAAGTATGTACAATCTTGCCTGACTTGCCAGCAAGTAAAGGTACCGCAGCATAAACCATACGGCCTGATGGGTGAGAGGTTCTTGGAGAGTCCTTGGAAGGTCGTCGCCACCGATGTGATGGGTCCTTTGCCACCCAGTAAAGGACAATACCGATACATAGTGGTCTTCCAAGACTACTTTACTAAATATATCGAGTGCATCCCCTTGCGAAAAGCAACGGGAGAAACAATCAGTAAGGCTTTTGAAAAGCTCGTTATTCACAGGTGGAGGCAGCCTTCCTACCTTCTTACCGACAATGGTACCGAATTCTGTAATAAGTTTGTAGATAATATTTGTAAGACCTACCGTATAAAGCATTCTACCGCCCTATCACCCCCAAGCAAACCCGGTAGAGAGAGTTAATCGGGTTATAAAAACAATGATCATGGCCTTTTTGAAAGGCGATCATCGAGACTGGGATGTCCACCTGCACGAGTTCACTTTCGCATATAATACCGCCACGCATTCCTCCACGGGAGTTTCGCCAGCATTTATGAACTTTGGTCGACATCCCCCTCTCGCTAATCGATTGCTGGATCAATTGGATCCCCCAACCCGATTGACTCCCTCTGACCCAGAGGTCTGGAAGGACCGATTAAAAAGGTTATCGGCCCTCCGCGATTTGGTAAGGAGCCACTTAGACACGGCCTCGGCGAAACAGGCCGAATATTATAACCGGCACCATAAAGAATTTTCGATAACTATCGGCATGAAAGTAATGCGTAAAATGCATTATTTATCTTCCGGAGCCGAATACTTCGCTGAGAAGTTGGCTCCGAGGTACCTTGGACCGTATACGGTGGTAGAAATTTTATCACCTACCGTAGTTAATTTAGAGGATCCGGATGGTCATAAGATCAATCGAATCCATGTGTCTGATTTGAAACCATTTTACTTGCCGGATGCGGAAACTTCCAGACCTACCACTGATTCCCCTTGCCGTGAAACCTCATTATTGGGCAAAAGTCCCGATAAAACACCCCCTACCGAACCCCCAATCACCAAACGACCCAGAGGTCGTCCCAAAAGGAAGATACCACCCCCTCCCATACCGGATGAACCCCTACCGGCCCCAAAACGACCTCGGGGTCGCCCCCGTAAAAATACCGAACAAGAACCCATACCGCCTCCATCTCCCAGACGCTTAAGGTCTAGGAGAGCCCCCTAATGGAAATGTATCCCCTAACACCCCCTACCGTTAACGAATGCAAACACCCTACCGTACAATTCATTAGTGATAACTTCTTTTTGTTACTTTCGATTACTTTTCATGATAAACAGAATACGGAGGAGACCTCCGTTCCCTATGTCGAATGGACACTGTCTTGTTCATTTAACCTCCATCAGGACACCTACTCCTAATAATTCATGTTTCCGTGACGCTGCATGGCAATTTGGGGTTGGTGACGGACTGAAGGGTCGCGGATACGCTCCCTTTAAGTGGGGGGGAGTTTGTAACGTGGCCATTTGGCCGCGTTATCAAGTCGCGTATTTGAACATACACGGTAGTGTCCAGAGATCTCCCCGGAAGGGCTGGGACAAAATATTAAAGATATTTTAGATTGTTACAGAGTAGGACGGAGGAAGCACAATACCCAATCCCCATTTCCCTTACCTCACGCATTCCTACCGTCTACCTATCACCGTGACGCTCCGGAGGAAGAAGGACTCCGATACCGCTGAGACCAGAAGACTGGACAAGAACGCCATCCTCAACCAATCACAAGACGCAACTCCGCCAGCCAGAAGCCATCGATCAAGATCCACCACCCAGGGCGGCAGCACTATCCACGCTAGGAATTGCGAAAGGGCCCTGGGTGGGGGGGAATCGAGGACCGCCGCCGGCGAAGAAGCCAGAGATCTCTGGACCTTTGACGTGACCGTCTGGTTTTGGGTTTTATTATTACGGCTGGAGCGAATTTCTTGGTGCCCTGGGTGACCGCATCCACTCGCGTGGATCCCTTTGGTGGTGTCCGGGGAAGGAGTGTTGGGTGCTCGAGGAGGCCGAGATTTGACCGGGATCCGAGGAGGAATTGGTTCCGGTGGTCCGAATTGGTGGGAGGAGTATCGCACGACCAGGTTGGGCCAACATCTGTTGTCTGAGCGTCACGGACGTGCCTTTTTATATCTCCCGTTCCTTTTCCCTACCGTCCTTGTCTTTTTGTAGCTTTCCCGAACGGAAGTGGCTTTCCCTCCCCCGCCTACAATTTTCGTGCTCCCTACCGTAGTTTAGTTTTCTTTTTTTTGTGAGTCCCAGACCCATTCGGTCGCGGGCCCTTCCGGCCATATCTTTTCCTTTTTTTTTTGCGTATCTTTTTTTTTTTAGGTCTTTCTGATTTTTTTCTTCTCTCTCTTGTTATCGCCTACCGAGGCGACGTTTTTTCTTGTTTTTGTTGTTCTTTTTAATTTAATAAATTAAATTAAAAACCAGTTACCGCGTGAGCCTCCGTTTTAGCCCTTTTCTTTTCCCTTTTTGTTTTTCCCCAGGGCACGGAGGCAGAACCCCCTTCTGGGACTCTGCTCCCGACCGCTAGCCGTGCCCCCTCGTCTACTCCGCGGGCTGATCGGATCTCCATCGTCGAGGGCCACCCCCTCGGCTGGCGCCCATCTCTCGATTTCGCATCCCTGGACTCCCCTTAAGGGACTCCAGGAAGGGAGGAGCCGATCAGGCCGAACGGAGGGACGAGCGAGGATTTGCGACGGAAAGTTCGTCACACTCAATAGGGAAAAAGATATCCACGTTATTTTGACCAAAAATGGGGTTTTTGGGCCAAAAGTGCCATTTCCTTTGGGATATCGGCAATTCTGACGATTCCATTGCATTCTACGCGCGAAAACACGTCGAATGAGCACCCGCCGGAATCCCTAGCTCGATTAGCCGTTGAGAAAAAGTCGATCTTAGGTGGTCCAAAAAGGTGCAAAAAGGTAAAATTTTGGACCTACTTTGACCCTCCCAAAAATGGGTGAAAATTAAATATTCAAAATCGATCGGGATAGGGTCATTTCTAGGGGTAATTTTGCGCGTAGAATCGATTTTTCGGGTGCTCGGGGTCGAAATCTCAATAGGGAAAAAGATATCCACGTTATTTTGACCAAAAATGGGGTTTTTGGGCCAAAAGTGCCATTTCCTTTGGGATATCGGCAATTCTGACGATTCCATTGCATTCTACGCGCGAAAACACGTCGAATGAGCACCCGCCGGAATCCCTAGCTCGATTAGCCGTTGAGAAAAAGTCGATCTTAGGTGGTCCAAAAAGGTGCAAAAAGGTAAAATTTTGGACCTACTTTGACCCTCCCAAAAATGGGTGAAAATTAAATATTCAAAATCGATCGGGATAGGGTCATTTCTAGGGGTAATTTTGCGCGTAGAATCGATTTTTCGGGTGGTCGGGGTCGAAATCTCAATAGGGAAAAAGATATCCACGTTATTTTGACCAAAAATGGGGTTTTTGGGCCAAAAGTGCCATTTCCTTTGGGATATCGGCAATTCTGACGATTCCATTGCATTCTACGCGCGAAAACACGTCGAATGAGCACCCGCCGGAATCCCTAGCTCGATTAGCCGTTGAGAAAAAGTCGATCTTAGGTGGTCCAAAAAGGTGCAAAAAGGTAAAATTTTGGACCTACTTTGACCCTCCCAAAAATGGGTGAAAATTAAATATTCAAAATCAATCGGGATAGGGTCATTTCTAGGGGTAATTTTGCGCGTAGAATCGATTTTTCGGGTGCTCGGGGTCGAAATCCCAATAGGGAAAAAGATATCCACGTTATTTTGACCCAAAATGGGGTTTTTGGGCCAAAAGTGCCATTTCCTTTGGGATATCGGCAATTCTGACGATTCCATTGCATTCTACGCGCGAAAACACGTCGAATGATCGAATGAGCACCCGCCGGAATCCCTAGCTCGATTAGCCGTTGAGAAAAAGTCGATCTTAGGTGGTCCAAAAAGGTGCAAAAAGGTAAAATTTTGGACCTACTTTGACCCTCCCAAAAATGGGTGAAAATTAAATATTCAAAATCGATCGGGATAGGGTCATTTCTAGGGGTAATTTTGCGCGTAGAATCGATTTTTCGGGTGCTCGGGGTCGAAATCTCAATAGGGAAAAAGATATCCACGTTATTTTGACCAAAAATGGGGTTTTTGGGCCAAAAGTGCCATTTCCTTTGGGATATCGGCAATTCTGACGATTCCATTGCATTCTACGCGCGAAAACACGTCGAATGAGCACCCGCCGGAATCCCTAGCTCGATTAGCCGTTGAGAAAAAGTCGATCGTAGGTGGTCCAAAAAGGTGCAAAAAGGTAAAATTTTGGACCTACTTTGACCCTCCCAAAAATGGGTGAAAATTAAATATTCAAAATCGATCGGGATAGGGTCATTTCTAGGGGTAATTTTGCGCGTAGAATCGATTTTTCGGGTGCTCGGGGTCGAAATCTCAATAGGGAAAAAGATATCCACGTTATTTTGACCAAAAATGGGGTTTTTGGGCCAAAAGTGCCATTTCCTTTGGGATATCGGCAATTCTGACGATTCCATTGCATTCTACGCGCGAAAACACGTCGAATGAGCACCCGCCGGAATCCCTAGCTCGATTAGCCGTTGAGAAAAAGTCGATCTTAGGTGGTCCAAAAAGGTGCAAAAAGGTAAAATTTTGGACCTACTTTGACCCTCCCAAAAATGGGTGAAAATTAAATATTCAAAATCGATCGGGATAGGGTCATTTCTAGGGGTAATTTTGCGCGTAGAATCGATTTTTCGGGTGCTCGGGTCGAAATCTCAATAGGGAAAAAGATATCCACGTTATTTTGACCAAAAATGGGGTTTTTGGGCCAAAAGTGCCATTTCCTTTGGGATATCGGCAATTCTGACGATTCCATTGCATTCTACGCGCGAAAACACGTCGAATGAGCACCCGCCGGAATCCCTAGCTCGACTAGCCGTTGAGAAAAAGTCGATCTTAGGTGGTCCAAAAAGGTGCAAAAAGGTAAAATTTTGGACCTACTTTGACCCTCCCAAAAATGGGTGAAAATTAAATATTAAAAATCGATCGGGATAGAGTCATTTCTAGGGGTAATTTTGCGCGTAGAATCGATTTTTCGGGTGCTCGGGGTCGAAATCTCAATAGGGAAAAAGATATCCACGTTATTTTGACCAAAAATGGGGTTTTTGGGCCAAAAGTGCCATTTCCTTTGGGATATCGGCAATTCTGACGATTCCATTGCATTCTACGCGCGAAAACACGTCGAATGAGCACCCGCCGGAATCCCTAGCTCGATTAGCCGTTGAGAAAAAGTCGATCTTAGGTGGTCCAAAAAGGTGCAAAAAGGTAAAATTTTGGACCTACTTTGACCCTCCCAAAAATGGGTGAAAATTAAATATTGAAAATCGATCGGGATAGGGTCATTTCTAGGGGTAATTTTGCGCGTAGAATCGATTTTTCGGGTGCTCGGGGTCGAAATCCCAATAGGGAAAAAGATATCCACGTTATTTTGACCAAAAATGGGGTTTTTGGGCCAAAAGTGCCATTTCCTTTGGGATATCGGCAATTCTGACGATTCCATTGCATTCTACGCGCGAAAACACGTCGAATGAGCACCCGCCGGAATCCCTAGCTCGATTAGCCGTTGAGAAAAAGTCGATCTTAGGTGGTCCAAAAAGGTGCAAAAATGTAAAATTTTGGACCTACTTTGACCCTCCCAAAAATGGGTGAAAATTAAATATTGAAAATCGATCGGGATAGGGTCATTTCTAGGGGTAATTTTGCGCGTAGAATCGATTTTTCGGGTGCTCGGGGTCGAAATCTCAATAGGGAAAAAGATATCCACGTTATTTTGACCAAAAATGGGGTTTTTGGGCCAAAAGTGCCATTTCCTTTGGGATATCGGCAATTCTGACGATTCCATTGCATTCTACGCGCGAAAACACGTCGAATGAGCACCCGCCGGAATCCCTAGCTCCATTAGCCGTTGAGAAAAAGTCGATCTTAGGTGGTCCAAAAAGGTGCAAAAAGGTAAAATTTTGGACCTACTTTGACCCTCCCAAATTGGGTGAAAATTAAATATTCAAACTCGATCGGGATAGGGTCATTTCTAGGGGTAATTTTGCGCGTAGAATCGATTTTTCGGGTGCTCGGGGTCGAAATCTCAATAGGGAAAAAGATATCCACGTTATTTTGACCAAAAATGGGGGTTTTGGGCCAAAAGTGCCATTTCCTTTGGGATATCGGCAATTCTGACGATTCCATTGCATTCTACGCGCGAAAACACGTCGAATGAGCACCCGCCGGAATCCCTAGCTCGATTAGCCGTTGAGAAAAAGTCGATCTTAGGTGGTCCAAAAAGGTGCAAAAAGGTAAAATTTTGGACCTACTTTGACCCTCCCAAAAATGGGTGAAAATTAAATATTCAAAATCGATCGGGATAGGGTCATTTCTAGGGGTAATTTTGCGCGTAGAATCGATTTTTCGGGTGCTCGGGGTCGAAATCTCAATAGGGAAAAAGATATCCACGTTATTTTGACCAAAAATGGGGTTTTTGGGCCAAAAGTGCCATTTCCTTTGGGATATCGGCAATTCTGACGATTCCATTGCATTCTACGCGCGAAAACACGTCGAATGAGCACCCGCCGGAATCCCTAGCTCCATTAGCCGTTGAGAAAAAGTCGATCTTAGGTGGTCCAAAAAGGTGCAAAAAGGTAAAATTTTGGACCTACTTTGACCCTCCCAAAAATGGGTGAAAATTAAATATTCAAAATCGATCGGGATAGGGTCATTTCTAGGGGTAATTTTGCGCGTAGAATCGATTTTTCGGGTGCTCGGGGTCGAAATCTCAATAGGGAAAAAGATATCCACGTTATTTTGACCAAAAATGGGGTTTTTGGGCCAAAAGTGCCATTTCCTTTGGGATATCGGCAATTCTGACGATTCCATTGCATTCTACGCGCGAAAACACGTCGAATGAGCACCCGCCGGAATCCCTAGCTCGATTAGCCGTTGAGAAAAAGTCGATCTTAGGTGGTCCAAAAAGGTGCAAAAAGGTAAAATTTTGGACCTACTTTGACCCTCCCAAAAATGGGTGAAAATTAAATATTGAAAATCGATCGGGATAGGGTCATTTCTAGGGGTAATTTTGCGCGTAGAATCGATTTTTCGGGTGCTCGGGGTCGAAATCTCAATAGGGAAAAAGATATCCACGTTATTTTGACCAAAAATGGGGTTTTTGGGCCAAAAGTGCCATTTCCTTTGGGATATCGGCAATTCTGACGATTCCATTGCATTCTACGCGCGAAAACACGTCGAATGAGCACCCGCCGGAATCCCTAGCTCCATTAGCCGTTGAGAAAAAGTCGATCTTAGGTGGTCCAAAAAGGTGCAAAAAGGTAAAATTTTGGACCTACTTTGACCCTCCCAAAAATGGGTGAAAATTAAATATTCAAAATCGATCGGGATAAGGTCATTTCTAGGGGTAATTTTGCGCGTAGAATCGATTTTTCGGGTGCTCGGGGTCGAAATCCCAATAGAGAAAAAGATATCCACGTTATTTTGACCAAAAATGGGGTTTTTGGGCCAAAAGTGCCATTTCCTTTGGGATATCGGCAATTCTGACGATTCCATTGCATTCTACGCGCGAAAACACGTCGAATGAGCACCCGCCGGAATCCCTAGCTCGATTAGCCGTTGAGAAAAAGTCGATCTTAGGTGGTCCAAAAAGGTGCAAAAAGGTAAAATTTTGGACCTACTTTGACCCTCCCAAAAATGGGTGAAAATTAAATATTCAAAATCGATCGGGATAGGGTCATTTCTAGGGGTAATTTTGCGCGTAGAATCGATTTTTCGGGTGCTCGGGGTCGAAATCTCAATAGGGAAAAAGATATCCACGTTATTTTGACCAAAAATGGGGTTTTTGGGCCAAAAGTGCCATTTCCTTTGGGATATCGGCAATTCTGACGATTCCATTGCATTCTACGCGCGAAAACACGTCGAATGAGCACCCGCCGGAATCCCTAGCTCGATTAGCCGTTGAGAAAAAGTCGATCTTAGGTGGTCCAAAAAGGTGCAAAAAGGTAAAATTTTGGACCTACTTTGACCCTCCCAAAAATGGGTGAAAATTAAATATTGAAAATCGATCGGGATAGGGTCATTTCTAGGGGTAATTTTGCGCGTAGAATCGATTTTTCGGGTGCTCGGGGTCGAAATCTCAATAGGGAAAAAGATATCCACGTTATTTTGACCAAAAATGGGGTTTTTGGGCCAAAAGTGCCATTTCCTTTGGGATATCGGCAATTCTGACGATTCCATTGCATTCTAGGCGCGAAAACACGTCGAATGAGCACCCACCGGAATCCCTAGCTCGATTAGCCGTTGAGAAAAAGTCGATTTTAGGTGGTCCAAAAAGGTGCAAAAAGGTAAAATTTTGGACCTACTTTGACCCTCCCAAAAATGGGTGAAAATTAAATATTCAAAATCGATCGGGATAGGGTCATTTCTACGGGTAATTTTGCGCGTAGAATCGATTTTTCGGGTGCTCGGGGTCGAAATCCCAATAGGGAAAAAGATATCCACGTTATTTTGACCAAAAATGGGGTTTTTGGGCCAAAAGTGCCATTTCCTTTGGGATATCGGCAATTCTGACGATTCCATTGCATTCTACGCGCGAAAACACGTCGAATGAGCACCCGCCGGAATCCCTAGCTCGATTAGCCGTTGAGAAAAAGTCGATCTTAGGTGGTCCAAAAAGGTGCAAAAAGGTAAAATTTTGGACCTACTTTGACCCTCCCAAAAATGGGTGAAAATTAAATATTGAAAATCGATCGGGATAGGGTCATTTCTAGGGGTAATTTTGCGCGTAGAATCGATTTTTCGGGTGCTCGGGGTCGAAATCTCAATAGGGAAAAAGATATCCACGTTATTTTGACCAAAAATGGGGTTTTTGGGCCAAAAGTGCCATTTCCTTTGGGATATCGGCAATTCTGACGATTCCATTGCATTCTACGCGCGAAAACACGTCGAATGAGCACCCGCCGGAATCCCTAGCTCGATTAGCCGTTGAGAAAAAGTCGATCTTAGGTGGTCCAAAAAGGTGCAAAAAGGTAAAATTTTGGACCTACTTTGACCCTCCCAAAAATGGGTGAAAATTAAATATTCAAAATCGATCGGGATAGGGTCATTTCTAGGGGTAATTTTGCGCGTAGAATCGATTTTTCGGGTGCTCGGGGTCGAAATCTCAATAGGGAAAAAGATATCCACGTTATTTTGACCAAAAATGGGGTTTTTGGGCCAAAAGTGCCATTTCCTTTGGGATATCGGCAATTCTGACGATTCCATTGCATTCTAGGCGCGAAAACACGTCGAATGAGCACCCGCCGGAATCCCTAGCTCGATTAGCCGTTGAGAAAAAGTCGATCTTAGGTGGTCCAAAAAGGTGCAAAAATGTAAAATTTTGGACCTACTTTGACCCTCCCAAAAATGGGTGAAAATTAAATATTGAAAATCGATCGGGATAGGGTCATTTCTAGGGGTAATTTTGCGCGTAGAATCGATTTTTCGGGTGCTCGGGGTCGAAATCTCAATAGGGAAAAAGATATCCACGTTATTTTGACCAAAAATGGGGTTTTTGGGCCAAAAGTGCCATTTCCTTTGGGATATCGGCAATTCTGACGATTCCATTGCATTCTACGCGCGAAAACACGTCGAATGAGCACCCGCCGGAATCCCTAGCTCCATTAGCCGTTGAGAAAAAGTCGATCTTAGGTGGTCCAAAAAGGTGCAAAAAGGTAAAATTTTGGACCTACTTTGACCCTCCCAAATTGGGTGAAAATTAAATATTCAAACTCGATCGGGATAGGGTCATTTCTAGGGGTAATTTTGCGCGTAGAATCGATTTTTCGGGTGCTCGGGGTCGAAATCTCAATAGGGAAAAAGATATCCACGTTATTTTGACCAAAAATGGGGGTTTTGGGCCAAAAGTGCCATTTCCTTTGGGATATCGGCAATTCTGACGATTCCATTGCATTCTACGCGCGAAAACACGTCGAATGAGCACCCGCCGGAATCCCTAGCTCGATTAGCCGTTGAGAAAAAGTCGATCTTAGGTGGTCCAAAAAGGTGCAAAAAGGTAAAATTTTGGACCTACTTTGACCCTCCCAAAAATGGGTGAAAATTAAATATTCAAAATCGATCGGGATAGGGTCATTTCTAGGGGTAATTTTGCGCGTAGAATCGATTTTTCGGGTGCTCGGGGTCGAAATCTCAATAGGGAAAAAGATATCCACGTTATTTTGACCAAAAATGGGGTTTTTGGGCCAAAAGTGCCATTTCCTTTGGGATATCGGCAATTCTGACGATTCTATTGCATTCTACGCGCGAAAACACGTCGAATGAGCACCCGCCGGAATCCCTAGCTCCATTAGCCGTTGAGAAAAAGTCGATCTTAGGTGGTCCAAAAAGGTGCAAAAAGGTAAAATTTTGGACATACTTTGACCCTCCCAAAAATGGGTGAAAATTAAATATTCAAAATCGATCGGGATAGGGTCATTTCTAGGGGTAATTTTGCGCGTAGAATCGATTTTTCGGGTGCTCGGGGTCGAAATCCCAATAGAGAAAAAGATATCCACGTTATTTTGACCAAAAATGGGGTTTTTGGGCCAAAAGTGCCATTTCCTTTGGGATATCGGCAATTCTGACGATTCCATTGCATTCTACGCGCGAAAACACGTCGAATGAGCACCCGCCGGAATCCCTAGCTCGATTAGCCGTTGAGAAAAAGTCGATCTTAGGTGGTCCAAAAAGGTGCAAAAAGGTAAAATTTTGGACCTACTTTGACCCTCCCAAAAATGGGTGAAAATTAAATATTGAAAATCGATCGGGATAGGGTCATTTCTAGGGGTAATATTGCGCGTAGAAGCGATTTTTCGGGTGCTCGGGGTCGAAATCTCAATAGGGAAAAAGATATCCACGTTATTTTGACCAAAAATGGGGTTTTTGGGCCAAAAGTGCCATTTCCTTTGGGATATCGGCAATTCTGACTATTCCATTGCATTCTACGCGCGAAAACACGTCGAATGAGCACCCGCCGGAATCCCTAGCTCGATTAGCCGTTGAGAAAAAGTCGATCTTAGGTGGTCCAAAAAGGTGCAAAAAGGTAAAATTTTGGACCTACTTTGACCCTCCCAAAAATGGGTGAAAATTAAATATTCAAAATCGATCGGGATAGGGTCATTTCTAGGGGTAATTTTGCGCGTAGAATCGATTTTTCGGGTGCTCGGGGTCGAAATCTCAATAGGGAAAAAGATATCCACGTTATTTTGACCAAAAATGGGGTTTTTGGGCCAAAAGTGCCATTTCCTTTGGGATATCGGCAATTCTGACGATTCCATTGCATTCTACGCGCGAAAACACGTCGAATGAGCACCCGCCGGAATCCCTAGCTCGATTAGCCGTTGAGAAAAAGTCGATCTTAGGTGGTCCAAAAAGGTGCAAAAAGGTAAAATTTTGGACCTACTTTGACCCTCCCAAAAATGGGTGAAAATTAAATATTCAAAATCGATCGGGATAGGGTCATTTCTAGGGGTAATTTTGCGCGTAGAATCGATTTTTCGGGTGCTCGGGGTCGAAATCTCAATAGGGAAAAAGATATCCACGTTATTTTGACCAAAAATGGGGTTTTTGGGCCAAAAGTGCCATTTCCTTTGGGATATCGGCAATTCTGACGATTCCATTGCATTCTACGCGCGAAAACACGTCGAATGAGCACCCGCCGGAATCCCTAGCTCTATTAGCCGTTGAGAAAAAGTCGATCTTAGGTGGTCCAAAAAGGTGCAAAAAGGTAAAATTTTGGACCTACTTTGACCCTCCCAAAAATGGGTGAAAATTAAATATTCAAAATCGATCGGGATAGGGTCATTTCTAGGGGTAATTTTGCGCGTAGAATCGATTTTTCGGGTGCTCGGGGTCGAAATCTCAATAGGGAAAAAGATATCCACGTTATTTTGACCAAAAATGGGGTTTTTGGGCCAAAAGTGCCATTTCCTTTGGGATATCGGCAATTCTGACGATTCCATTGCATTCTACGCGCGAAAACACTTCGAATGAGCACCCGCCGGAATCCCTAGCTCCATTAGCCGTTGAGAAAAAGTCGATCTTAGGTGGTCCAAAAAGGTGCAAAAAGGTAAAATTTTGGACCTACTTTGACCCTCCCAAATTGGGTGAAAATTAAATATTCAAACTCGATCGGGATAGGGTCATTTCTAGGGGTAATTTTGCGCGTAGAATCGATTTTTCGGGTGCTCGGGGTCGAAATCTCAATAGGGAAAAAGATATCCACGTTATTTTGACCAAAAATGGGGTTTTTGGGCCAAAAGTGCCATTTCCTTTGGGATATCGGCAATTCTGACGATTCCATTGCATTCTACGCGCGAAAACACGTCGAATGAGCACCCGCCGGAATCCCTAGCTCGATTAGCCGTTGAGAAAAAGTCGATCTTAGGTGGTCCAAAAAGGTGCAAAAAGGTAAAATTGTGGACCTACTTTGACCCTCCCAAAAATGGGTGTAAATTAAATATTCAAAATCGATCGGGATAGGGTCATTTCTAGGGGTAATTTTGCGCGTAGAATCGATTTTTCGGGTGCTCGGGTTCGAAATCTCAATAGGGAAAAAGATATCCACGTTATTTTGACCAAAAATGGGGTTTTTGGGCCAAAAGTGCCATTTCCTTTGGGATATCGGCAATTCTGACGATTCCATTGCATTCTACGCGCGAAAACACGTCGAATGAGCACCCGCCGGAATCCCTAGCTCGATTAGCCGTTGAGAAAAAGTCGATCTTAGGTGGTCCAAAAAGGTGCAAAAAGGTAAAATTTTGGACCTACTTTGACCCTCCCAAAAATGGGTGAAAATTAAATATTCAAAATCGATCGGGATAGGGTCATTTCTAGGGGTAATTTTGCGCGTAGAATCGATTTTTCGGGTGCTCGGGGTCGAAATCTCAATAGGGAAAAAGATATCCACGTTATTTTGACCAAAAATGGGGTTTTTGGGCCAAAAGTGCCATTTCCTTTGGGATATCGGCAATTCTGACGATTCCATTGCATTCTACGCGCGAAAACACGTCGAATGAGCACCCGCCGGAATCCCTAGCTCGATTAGCCGTTGAGAAAAAGTCGATCTTAGGTGGTCCAAAAAGGTGCAAAAAGGTAAAATTTTGGACCTAGTTTGACCCTCCCAAAAATGGGTGAAAATTAAATATTCAAAATCGATCGGGATAGGGTAATTTCTAGGGGTAATTTTGCGCGTAGAATCGATTTTTCGGGTGCTCGGGGTCGAAATCTCAATAGGGAAAAAGATATCCACGTTAATTTGACCAAAAATGGGGTTTCTGGGCCAAAAGTGCCATTTCCTTTGGGATATCGGCAATTCTGACGATTCAATTGCATTCTACGCGCGAAAACACGTCGAATGAGCACCCGCTGGAATCCCTAGCTCGATTAGCCGTTGAGAAAAAGTCGATCTTAGGTGGTTCAAAAAGGTGCAAAAAGGTAAAATTTTGGACCTACTTTGACCCTCCCAAAAATGGGTGAAAATTAAATATTCAAAATCGATCGGGATAGGGTCATTTCTAGGGGTAATTTTGCGCGTAGAATCGATTTTTCGGGTGCTCGGGGTCGAAATCTCAATAGGGAAAAAGATATCCACGTTATTTTGACCAAAAATGGGGTTTTTGGGCCAAAAGTGCCATTTCCTTTGGGATATCGGCAATTCTGACGATTCCATTGCATTCTACGCGCGAAAACACGTCGAATGAGCACCCGCCGGAATCCCTAGCTCGATTAGCCGTTGAGAAAAAGTCGATCTTAGGTGGTCCAAAAAGGTGCAAACAGGTAAAATTTTGGACCTACTTTGACCCTCCCAAAAATGGGTGAAAATTAAATATTGAAAATCGATCGGGATAGGGTCATTTCTAGGGGTAATTTTGCGCGTAGAATCGATTTTTCGGGTGCTCGGGGTCGAAATCTCAATAGGGAAAAAGATATCCACGTTAATTTGACCAAAAATGGGGTTTTTGGGCCAAAAGTGCCATTTCCTTTGGGATATCGGCAATTCTGACGATTCCATTGCATTCTACGCGCGAAAACACGTCGAATGAGCACCCGCCGGAATCCCTAGCTCGATTAGCCGTTGAGAAAAAGTCGATCTTAGGTGGTCCAAAAAGGTGCAAAAAGGTAAAATTTTGGACCTACTTTGACCCTCCCAAAAATGGGTGAAAATTAAATATTCAAAATCGATCGGGATAGGGTCATTTCTAGGGGTAATTTTGCGCGTAGAATCGATTTTTCGGGTGCTCGGGGTCGAAATCTCAATAGGGAAAAAGATATCCACGTTATTTTGACCAAAAATGGGGTTTTTGGGCCAAAAGTGCCATTTCCTTTGGGATATCGGCAATTCTGACGATTCCATTGCATTCTACGAGCGAAAACACGTCGAATGAGAACCCGCCGGAATCCCTAGCTCGATTAGCCGTTGAGAAAAAGTCGATCTTAGGTGGTCCAAAAAGGTGCAAAAAGGAAAATTTTGGACCTACTTTGACCCTCCCAAAAATGGGTGAAAATTAAATATTCAAAATCGATCGGGATAGGGTCATTTCTAGGGGTAATTTTGCGCGTAGAATCGATTTTTCGGGTGCTCGGGGTCGAAATCTCAATAGGGAAAAAGATATCCACGTTATTTTGACCAAAAATGGGGTTTTTGGGCCAAAAGTGCCATTTCCTTTGGGATATCGGCAATTCTGACGATTCCATTGCATTCTACGCGCGAAAACACGTCGAATGAGCACCCGCCGGAATCCCTAGCTCCATTAGCCGTTGAGAAAAAGTCGATCTTAGGTGGTCCAAAAAGGTGCAAAAAGGTAAAATTGTGGACCTACTTTGACCCTCCCAAAAATGGGTGAAAATTAAATATTCAAAATCGATCGGGATAGGGTCATTTCTAGGGGTAATTTTGCGCGTAGAATCGATTTTTCGGGTGCTCGGGTTCGAAATCTCAATAGGGAAAAAGATATCCACGTTATTTTGACCAAAAATGGGGTTTTTGGGCCAAAAGTGCCATTTCCTTTGGGATATCGGCAATTCTAACGATTCCATTGCATTCTACGCGCGAAAACACGTCGAATGAGCACCCGCCGGAATCCCCAGCTCCATTAGCCGTTGAGAAAAAGTCGATCTTAGGTGGTCCAAAAAGGTGCAAAAAGGTAAAATTTTGGACCTACTTTGACCCTCCCAAAAATGGGTGAAAATTAAATATTCAAACTCGATCGGGATAGGGTCATTTCTAGGGGTAATTTTGCGCGTAGGATCGATTTTTCGGGTGCTCGGGGTCGAAATCTCAATAGGGAAAAAGATATCCACGTTATTTTGACCAAAAATGGGGTTTTTGGGCCAAAAGTGCCATTTCCTTTGGGATATCGGCAATTCTGACGATTCCATTGCATTCTACGCGCGAAAACACGTCGAATGAGCACCCGCCGGAATCCCTAGCTCGATTAGCCGTTGAGAAAAAGTCGATCTTAGGTGGTCCAAAAAGGTGCAAAAAGGTAAAATTGTGGACCTACTTTGACCCTCCCAAAAATGGGTGTAAATTAAATATTCAAAATCGATCGGGATAGGGTCATTTCTAGGGGTAATTTTTCGCGTAGAATCGATTTTTCGGGTGCTCGGGTTCGAAATCTCAATAGGGAAAAAGATATCCACGTTATTTTGACCAAAAATGGGGTTTTTGGGCCAAAAGTGCCATTTCCTTTGGGATATCGGCAATTCTGACGATTCCATTGCATTCTACGCGCGAAAACACGTCGAATGAGCACCCGCCGGAATCCCTAGCTCGATTAGCCGTTGAGAAAAAGTCGATCTTAGGTGGTCCAAAAAGGTGCAAAAAGGTAAAATTTTGGACCTACTTTGACCCTCCCAAAAATGGGTGAAAATTAAATATTCAAAATCGATCGGGATAGGGTCATTTCTAGGGGTAATTTTGCGCGTAGAATCGATTTTTCGGGTGCTCGGGGTCGAAATCTCAATAGGGAAAAAGATATCCACGTTATTTTGACCAAAAATGGGGTTTTTGGGCCAAAAGTGCCATTTCCTTTGGGATATCGGCAATTCTGACGATTCCATTGCATTCTACGCGCGAAAACACGTCGAATGAGCACCCGCCGGAATCCCTAGCTCGATTAGCCGTTGAGAAAAAGTCGATCTTAGGTGGTCCAAAAAGGTGCAAAAAGGAAAATTTTGGACCTACTTTGACCCTCCCAAAAATGGGTGAAAATTAAATATTCAAAATCGATCGGGATAGGGTCATTTCTAGGGGTAATTTTGCGCGTAGAATCGATTTTTCGGGTGCTCGGGGTCGAAATCTCAATAGGGAAAAAGATATCCACGTTATTTTGACCAAAAATGGGGTTTTTGGGCCAAAAGTGCCATTTCCTTTGGGATATCGGCAATTCTGACGATTCCATTGCATTCTACGCGCGAAAACACGTCGAATGAGCACCCGCCGGAATCCCTAGCTCGATTAGCCGTTGAGAAAAAGTCGATCTTAGGTGGTCCAAAAAGGTGCAAAAAGGTAAAATTTTGGACCTAGTTTGACCCTCCCAAAAATGGGTGAAAATTAAATATTCAAAATCGATCGGGATAGGGTAATTTCTAGGGGTAATTTTGCGCGTAGAATCGATTTTTCGGGTGCTCGGGGTCGAAATCTCAATAGGGAAAAAGATATCCACGTTAATTTGACCAAAAATGGGGTTTCTGGGCCAAAAGTGCCATTTCCTTTGGGATATCGGCAATTCTGACGATTCAATTGCATTCTACGCGCGAAAACACGTCGAATGAGCACCCGCTGGAATCCCTAGCTCGATTAGCCGTTGAGAAAAAGTCGATCTTAGGTGGTCCAAAAAGGTGCAAAAAGGTAAAATTTTGGACCTACTTTGACCCTCCCAAAAATGGGTGAAAATTAAATATTCAAAATCGATCGGGATAGGGTCATTTCTAGGGGTAATTTTGCGCGTAGAATCGATTTTTCGGGTGCTCGGGGTCGAAATCTCAATAGGGAAAAAGATATCCACGTTATTTTGACCAAAAATGGGGTTTTTGGGTCAAAAGTGCCATTTCCTTTGGGATATCGGCAATTCTGACGATTCCATTGCATTCTACGCGCGAAAACACGTCGAATGAGCACCCGCCGGAATCCCTAGCTCGATTAGCCGTTGAGAAAAAGTCGATCTTAGGTGGTCCAAAAAGGTGCAAACAGGTAAAATTTTGGACCTACTTTGACCCTCCCAAAAATGGGTGAAAATTAAATATTGAAAATCGATCGGGATAGGGTCATTTCTAGGGGTAATTTTGCGCGTAGAATCGATTTTTCGGGTGCTCGGGGTCGAAATCTCAATAGGGAAAAAGATATCCACGTTATTTTGACCAAAAATGGGGTTTTTGGGCCAAAAGTGCCATTTCCTTTGGGATATCGGCAATTCTGACGATTCCATTGCATTCTACGCGCGAAAACACGTCGAATGAGCATCCGCCGGAATCCCTAGCTCCATTAGCCGTTGAGAAAAAGTCGATCTTAGGTGGTCCAAAAAGGTGCAAAAAGGTAAAATTGTGGACCTACTTTGACCCTCCCAAAAATGGGTGAAAATTAAATATTCAAAATCGATCGGGATAGGGTCATTTCTAGGGGTAATTTTGCGCGTAGAATCGATTTTTCGGGTGCTCGGGTTCGAAATCTCAATAGGGAAAAAGATATCCACGTTATTTTGACCAAAAATGGGGTTTTTGGGCCAAAAGTGCCATTTCCTTTGGGATATCGGCAATTCTGACGATTCCATTGCATTCTACGCGCGAAAACACGTCGAATGAGCACCCGCCGGAATCCCTAGCTCCATTAGCCGTTGAGAAAAAGTCGATCTTAGGTGGTCCAAAAAGGTGCAAAAAGGTAAAATTTTGGACCTACTTTGACCCTCCCAAAAATGGGTGAAAATTAAATATTCAAACTCGATCGGGATAGGGTCATTTCTAGGGGTAATTTTGCGCGTAGAATCGATTTTTCGGGTGCTCGGGGTCGAAATCTCAATAGGGAAAAAGATATCCACGTTATTTTGACCAAAAATGGGGTTTTTGGGCCAAAAGTGCCATTTCCTTTGGGATATCGGCAATTCTGACGATTCCATTGCATTCTACGCGCGAAAACACGTCGAATGAGCACCCGCCGGAATCCCTAGCTCGATTAGCCGTTGAGAAAAAGTCGATCTTAGGTGGTCCAAAAAGGTGCAAAAAGGTAAAATTGTGGACCTACTTTGACCCTCCCAAAAATGGGTGTAAATTAAATATTCAAAATCGATCGGGATAGGGTCATTTCTAGGGGTAATTTTGCGCGTAGAATCGATTTTTCGGGTGCTCGGGTTCGAAATCTCAATAGGGAAAAAGATATCCACGTTATTTTGACCAAAAATGGGGTTTTTGGGCCAAAAGTGCCATTTCCTTTGGGATATCGGCAATTCTGACGATTCCATTGCATTCTACGCGCGAAAACACGTCGAATGAGCATCCGCCGGAATCCCTAGCTCCATTAGCCGTTGAGAAAAAGTCGATCTTAGGTGGTCCAAAAAGGTGCAAAAAGGTAAAATTGTGGACCTACTTTGACCCTCCCAAAAATGGGTGAAAATTAAATATTCAAAATCGATCGGGATAGGGTCATTTCTAGGGGTAATTTTGCGCGTAGAATCGATTTTTCGGGTGCTCGGGTTCGAAATCTCAATAGGGAATAAGATATCCACGTTATTTTGACCAAAAATGGGGTTTTTGGGCCAAAAGTGCCATTTCCTTTGGGATATCGGCAATTCTGACGATTCCATTGCATTCTACGCGCGAAAACACGTCGAATGAGCACCCGCCGGAATCCCTAGCTCCATTAGCCGTTGAGAAAAAGTCGATCTTAGGTGGTCCAAAAAGGTGCAAAAAGGTAAAATTTTGGACCTACTTTGACCCTCCCAAAAATGGGTGAAAATTAAATATTCAAACTCGATCGGGATAGGGTCATTTCTAGGGGTAATTTTGCGCGTAGAATCGATTTTTCGGGTGCTCGGGGTCGAAATCTCAATAGGGAAAAAGATATCCACGTTATTTTGACCAAAAATGGGGTTTTTGGGCCAAAAGTGCCATTTCCTTTGGGATATCGGCAATTCTGACGATTCCATTGCATTCTACGCGCGAAAACACGTCGAATGAGCACCCGCCGGAATCCCTAGCTCGATTAGCCGTTGAGAAAAAGTCGATCTTAGGTGGTCCAAAAAGGTGCAAAAAGGTAAAATTGTGGACCTACTTTGACCCTCCCAAAAATGGGTGTAAATTAAATATTCAAAATCGATCGGGATAGGGTCATTTCTAGGGGTAATTTTGCGCGTAGAATCGATTTTTCGGGTGCTCGGGTTCGAAATCTCAATAGGGAAAAAGATATCCACGTTATTTTGACCAAAAATGGGGTTTTTGGGCCAAAAGTGCCATTTCCTTTGGGATATCGGCAATTCTGACGATTCCATTGCATTCTACGCGCGAAAACACGTCGAATGAGCACCCGCCGGAATCACTAGCTCGATTAGCCGTTGAGGAAAAAGTCGATCTTAGGTGGTCCAAAAAGGTGCAAAAAGGTAAAATTTTGGACCTACTTTGACCCTCCCAAAAATGGGTGAAAATTAAATATTCAAAATCGATCGGGATAGGGTCATTTCTAGGGGTAATTTTGCGCGTAGAATCGATTTTTCGGGTGCTCGGAGTCGAAATCTCAATAGGGAAAAAGATATCCACGTTATTTTGACCAAAAATGGGGTTTTTGGGCCAAAAGTGCCATTTCCTTTGGGATATCGGCAATTCTGACGATTCCATTGCATTCTACGCGCGAAAACACGTCGAATGAGCACCCGCCGGAATCCCTAGCTCGATTAGCCGTTGAGAAAAAGTCGATCTTAGGTGGTCCAAAAAGGTGCAAAAAGGTAAAATTTTGGACCTACTTTGACCCTCCCAAAAATGGGTGAAAATTAAATATTCAAAATCGATCGGGATAGGGTCATTTCTAGGGGTAATTTTGCGCGTAGAATCGATTTTTCGGGTGCTCGGAGTCGAAATCTCAATAGGGAAAAAGATATCCACGTTATTTTGACCAAAAATGGGGTTTTTGGGCCAAAAGTGCCATTTCCTTTGGGATATCGGCAATTCTGACGATTCCATTGCATTCTACGCGCGAAAACACGTCGAATGAGCACCCGCCGGAATCCCTAGCTCGATTAGCCGTTGAGAAAAAGTCGATCTTAGGTGGTCCAAAAAGGTGCAAAAAGGTAAAATTTTGGACCTACTTTGACCCTCCCAAAAATGGGTGAAAATTAAATATTCAAAATCGATCGGGATAGGGTCATTTCTAGGGGTAATTTTGCGCGTAGAATCGATTTTTCGGGTGCTCGGGTCGAAATCTCAATAGGGAAAAAGATATCCACGTTAATTTGACCAAAAATGGGGTTTCTGGGCCAAAAGTGCCATTTCCTTTGGGATATCGGCAATTCTGACGATTCCATTGCATTCTACGCGCGAAAACACGTCGAATGAGCACCCGCCGGAATCCCTAGCTCGATTAGCCGTTGAGAAAAAGTCGATCTTAGGTGGTCCAAAAAGGTGCAAAAAGGTAAAATTTTGGACCTACTTTGACCCTCCCAAAAATGGGTGAAAATTAAATATTCAAAATCGATCGGGATAGGGTCATTTCTAGGGGTAATTTTGCGCGTAGAATCGATTTTTCGGGTGCTCGGGGTCGAAATCTCAATAGGGAAAAAGATATCCACGTTATTTTGACCAAAAATGGGGCTTTTGGGCCAAAAGTGCCATTTCCTTTGGGATATCGGCAATTCTGACGATTCCATTGCATTCTACGCGCGAAAACACGTCGAATGAGCACCCGCCGGAATCCCTAGCTCGATTAGCCGTTGAGAAAAAGTCGATCTTAGGTGGTCCAAAAAGGTGCAAAAAGGTAAAATTTTGGACCTACTTTGACCCTCCCAAAAATGGGTGAAAATTAAATATTCAAAATCGATCGGGATAGGGTCATTTCTAGGGGTAATTTTGCGCGTAGAATCGATTTTTCGGGTGCTCGGGGTCGAAATCTCAATAGGGAAAAAGATATACACGTTATTTTGACCAAAAATGGGGTTTTTGGGCCAAAAGTGCCATTTCCTTTGGGATATCGGCAATTCTGACGATTCCATTGCATTCTACGCGCGAAAACACGTCGAATGAGCACCCGCCGGAATCCCTAGCTCCATTAGCCGTTGAGAAAAAGTCGATCTTAAGTGGTCCAAAAAGGTGCAAAAAGGTAAAATTTTGGACCTACTTTGACCCTCCCAAAAATGGGTGAAAATTAAATATTCAAAATCGATCGGGATAGGGTCATTTCTAGGGGTAATTTTGCGCGTAGAATCGATTTTTCGGGTGCTCGGGGTCGAAATCTCAATAGGGAAAAAGATATCCACGTTATTTTGACCAAAAATGGGGTTTTTGGGCCAAAAGTGCCATTTCCTTTGGGATATCGGCAATTCTGACGATTCCATTGCATTCTACGCGCGAAAACACGTCGAATGAGCACCCGCCGGAATCCCTAGCTCGATTAGCCGTTGAGAAAAAGTCGATCTTAGGTGGTCCAAAAAGGTGCAAAAAGGTAAAATTTTGGACCTAGTTTGATCCTCCCAAAAATGGGTGAAAATTAAATATTCAAAATCGATCGGGATAGGGTCATTTCTAGGGGTAATTTTGCGCGTAGAATCGATTTTTCGGGTGCTCGGGGTCGAAATCTCAATAGGGAAAAAGATATACACGTTATTTTGACCAAAAATGGGGTTTTTGGGCCAAAAGTGCCATTTCCTTTGGGATATCGGCAATTCTGACGATTCCATTGCATTCTACGCGCGAAAACACGTCGAATGAGCACCCGCCGGAATCCCTAGCTCGATTAGCCGTTGAGAAAAAGTCGATCTTAGGTGGTCCAAAAAGGTGCAAAAAGGTAAAATTTTGGACCTAGTTTGACCCTCCCAAAAATGGGTGAAAATTAAATATTCAAAATCGATCGGGATAGGGTCATTTGTAGGGGTAATTTTGCGCGTAGAATCGATTTTTCGGGTGCTCGGGGTCGAAATCTCAATAGGGAAAAAGATATCCACGTTATTTTGACCAAAAATGGGGTTTTTGGGCCAAAAGTGCCATTTCCTTTGGGATATCGGCAATTCTGACGATTCCATTGAATTCTACGCGCGAGAACACGTCGAATGAGCACCCGCCGGAATCCCTAGCTCGATTAGCCGTTGAGAAAAAGTCGATCTTAGGTGGTCCAAAAAGGTGCAAAAAGGTAAAATCTTGGACCTACTTTGACCCTCACAAAAATGGGTGAAAATTAAATATTCAAAATCGATCGGGATAGGGTCATTTCTAGGGGTAATTTTGCGCGTAGAATCGATTTTTCGGGTGCTCGGGGTCGAAATCTCAATAGGGAAAAAGATATCCATGTTATTTTGACCAAAAATGGGGTTTTTGGGCCAAAAGTGCCATTTCCTTTGGGATATCGGCAATTCTGACGATTCCATTGCATTCTACGCGCGAAAACACGTCGAATGAGCACCCGCCGGAATCCCTAGCTCGATTAGCCGTTGAGAAAAAGTCGATCTTAGGTGGTCCAAAAAGGTGCAAAAAGGTAAAATTTTGGACCTACTTTGACCCTCCCAAAAATGGGTGAAAATTAAATATTGAAAATCGATCGGGATAGGGTCATTTCTAGGGGTAATTTTGCGCGTAGAATCGATTTTTCGGGTGCTCGGGGTCGAAATCTCAATAGGGAAAAAGATATCCACGTTATTTTGACCAAAAATGGGGTTTTTGGGCCAAAAGTGCCATTTCCTTTGGGATATCGGCAATTCTGACGATTCCATTGCATTCTACGCGCGAAAACACGTCGAATGAGCACCCGCCGGAATCCCTAGCTCGATTAGCCGTTGAGAAAAAGTCGATCTTAGGTGGTCCAAAAAGGTGCAAAAAGGTAAAATTTTGGACCTAGTTTGATCCTCCCAAAAATGGGTGAAAATTAAATATTCAAAATCGATCGGGATAGGGTCATTTCTAGGGGTAATTTTGCGCGTAGAATCGATTTTTCGGGTGCTCGGGGTCGAAATCTCAATAGGGAAAAAGATATCCACGTTATTTTGACCAAAAATGGGGTTTTTGGGCCAAAAGTGCCATTTCCTTTGGGATATCGGCAATTCTGACGATTCCATTGCATTCTACGCGCGAAAACACGTCGAATGAGCACCCGCCGGAATCCCTAGCTCGATTAGCCGTTGAGAAAAAGTCGATCTTAGGTGGTCCAAAAAGGTGCAAAAAGGTAAAATTTTGGACCTACTTTGACCCTCCCAAAAATGGGTGAAAATTAAATATTCAAAATCGATCGGGATAGGGTCATTTCTAGGGGTAATTTTGCGCGTAGAATCGATTTTTCGGGTGCTCGGGGTCGAAATCTCAATAGGGAAAAAGATATCCACGTTAATTTGACCAAAAATGGGGTTTCTGGGCCAAAAGTGCCATTTCCTTTGGGATATCGGCAATTCTGACGATTCCATTGCATTCTACGCGCGAAAACACGTCGAATGAGCACCCGCCGGAATCCCTAGCTCGATTAGCCGTTGAGAAAAAGTCGATCTTAGGTGGTCCAAAAAGGTGCAAAAAGGTAAAATTTTGGACCTAGTTTGACCCTCCCAAAAATGGGTGAAAATTAAATATTCAAAATCGATCGGGATAGGGTCATTTCTAGGGGTAATTTTGCGCGTAGAATCGATTTTTCGGGTGCTCGGGGTCGAAATCTCAATACGGAAAAAGATATCCACGTTATTTTGACCAAAAATGGGGTTTTTGGGCCAAAAGTGCCATTTCCTTTGGGATATCGGCAATTCTGACGATTCCATTGCATTCTACGCGCGAAAACACGTCGAATGAGCACCCGCCGGAATCCCTAGCTCGATTAGCCGTTGAGAAAAAGTCGATCTTAGGTGGTCCAAAAAGGTGCAAAAAGGTAAAATTTTGGACCTACTTTGACCCTCCCAAAAATGGGTGAAAATTAAATATTCAAAATCGATCGGGATAGGGTCATTTCTAGGGGTAATTTTGCGCGTAGAATCGATTTTTCGGGTGCTCGGGGTCGAAATCTCAATAGGGAAAAAGATATCCACGTTATTTTGACCAAAAATGGGGTTTTTGGGCCAAAAGTGCCATTTCCTTTGGGATATCGGCAATTCTGACGATTCCATTGCATTCTACGCGCGAAAACACGTCGAATGAGCACCCGCCGGAATCCCTAGCTCGATTAGCCGTTGAGAAAAAGTCGATCTTAGGTGGTCCAAAAAGGTGCAAAAAGGTAAAATTTTGGACCTACTTTGACCCTCCCAAAAATGGGTGAAAATTAAATATTGAAAATCGATCGGGATAGGGTCATTTCTAGGGGTAATTTTGCGCGTAGAATCGATTTTTCGGGTGCTCGGGGTCGAAATCTCAATAGGGAAAAAGATATCCACGTTATTTTGACCAAAAATGGGGTTTTTGGGCCAAAAGTGCCATTTCCTTTGGGATATCGGCAATTCTGACGATTCCATTGCATTCTACGCGCGAAAACACGTCGAATGAGCACCCGCCGGAATCCCTAGCTCGATTAGCCGTTGAGAAAAAGTCGATCTTAGGTGGTCCAAAAAGGTGCAAAAAGGTAAAATTTTGGACCTACTTTGACCCTCCCAAAAATGGGTGAAAATTAAATATTCAAAATCGATCGGGATAGGGTCATTTCTAGGGGTAATTTTGCGCGTAGAATCGATTTTTCGGGTGCTCGGGGTCGAAATCTCAATAGGGAAAAAGATATCCACGTTATTTTGACCAAAAATGGGGTTTTTGGGCCAAAAGTGCCATTTCCTTTGGGATATCGGCAATTCTGACGATTCCATTGCATTCTACGCGCGAAAACACGTCGAATGAGCACCCGCCGGAATCCCTAGCTCGATTAGCCGTTGAGAAAAAGTCGATCTTAGGTGGTCCAAAAAGGTGCAAAAAGGTAAAATTTTGGACCTACTTTGACCCTCCCAAAAATGGGTGAAAATTAAATATTCAAAATCGATCGGGATAGGGTCATTTCTAGGGGTAATTTTGCGCGTAGAATCGATTTTTCGGGTGCTCGGGGTCGAAATCTCAATAGGGAAAAAGATATCCACGTTATTTTGACCAAAAATGGGGTTTTTGGGCCAAAAGTGCCATTTCCTTTGGGATATCGGCAATTCTGACGATTCCATTGCATTCTACGCGCGAAAACACGTCGAATGAGCACCCGCCGGAATCCCTAGCTCGATTAGCCGTTGAGAAAAAGTCGATCTTAGGTGGTCCAAAAAGGTGCAAAAAGGTAAAATTTTGGACCTAGTTTGATCCTCCCAAAAATGGGTGAAAATTAAATATTCAAAATCGATCGGGATAGGGTCATTTCTAGGGGTAATTTTGCGCGTAGAATCGATTTTTCGGGTGCTCGGGGTCGAAATCTCAATACGGAAAAAGATATCCACGTTATTTTGACCAAAAATGGGGTTTTTGGGCCAAAAGTGCCATTTCCTTTGGGATATCGGCAATTCTGACGATTCCATTGCATTCTACGCGCGAAAACACGTCGAATGAGCACCCGCCGGAATCCCTAGCTCGATTAGCCGTTGAGAAAAAGTCGATCTTAGGTGGTCCAAAAAGGTGCAAAAAGGTAAAATTTTGGACCTACTTTGACCCTCCCAAAAATGGGTGAAAATTAAATATTCAAAATCGATCGGGATAGGGTCATTTCTAGGGGTAATTTTGCGCGTAGAATCGATTTTTCGGGTGCTCGGGGTCGAAATCTCAATAGGGAAAAAGATATCCACGTTATTTTGACCAAAAATGGGGTTTTTGGGCCAAAAGTGCCATTTCCTTTGGGATATCGGCAATTCTGACGATTCCATTGCATTCTACGCGCGAAAACACGTCGAATGAGCACCCGCCGGAATCCCTAGCTCGATTAGCCGTTGAGAAAAAGTCGATCTTAGGTGGTCCAAAAAGGTGCAAAAAGGTAAAATTTTGGACCTACTTTGACCCTCCCAAAAATGGGTGAAAATTAAATATTGAAAATCGATCGGGATAGGGTCATTTCTAGGGGTAATTTTGCGCGTAGAATCGATTTTTCGGGTGCTCGGGGTCGAAATCTCAATAGGGAAAAAGATATCCACGTTATTTTGACCAAAAATGGGGTTTTTGGGCCAAAAGTGCCATTTCCTTTGGGATATCGGCAATTCTGACGATTCCATTGCATTCTACGCGCGAAAACACGTCGAATGAGCACCCGCCGGAATCCCTAGCTCCATTAGCCGTTGAGAAAAAGTCGATCTTAGGTGGTCCAAAAAGGTGCAAAAAGGTAAAATTTTGGACCTACTTTGACCCTCCCAAATTGGGTGAAAATTAAATATTCAAACTCGATCGGGATAGGGTCATTTCTAGGGGTAATTTTGCGCGTAGAATCGATTTTTCGGGTGCTCGGGGTCGAAATCTCAATAGGGAAAAAGATATCCACGTTATTTTGACCAAAAATGGGGGTTTTGGGCCAAAAGTGCCATTTCCTTTGGGATATCGGCAATTCTGACGATTCCATTGCATTCTACGCGCGAAAACACGTCGAATGAGCACCCGCCGGAATCCCTAGCTCGATTAGCCGTTGAGAAAAAGTCGATCTTAGGTGGTCCAAAAAGGTGCAAAAAGGTAAAATTTGGACCTATTTTGACCCTCCCAAAAATGGGTGAAAATTAAATATTGAAAATCGATCGGGATAGGGTCATTTCTAGGGGTAATTTTGCGCGTAGAATCGATTTTTCGGGTGCTCGGGGTCGAAATCTCAATAGGGAAAAAGATATCCACGTTATTTTGACCAAAAATGGGGTTTTTGGGCCAAAAGTGCCATTTCCTTGGGATATCGGCAATTCTGACGATTCCATTGCATTCTACGCGCGAAAACACGTCGAATGAGCACCCGCCGGAATCCCTAGCTCCATTAGCCGTTGAGAAAAAGTCGATCTTAGGTGGTCCAAAAAGGTGCAAAAAGGTAAAATTTTGGACCTACTTTGACCTCCCAAATTGGGTGAAAATTAAATATTCAAACTCGATCGGGATAGGGTCATTTCTAGGGGTAATTTGCGCGTAGAATCGATTTTTCGGGTGCTCGGGGTCGAAATCTCGAATAGGGAAAAAGATATCCACGTTATTTTGACCAAAAATGGGGGTTTTGGGCCAAAAGTGCCATTTCCTTTGGATATCGGCAATTCTGACGATTCCATTGCATTCTACGCGCGAAAACACGTCGAATGAGCACCGCCGGAATCCCTAGCTCGATTAGCCGTTGAGAAAAAGTCGATCTTAGGTGGTCCAAAAAGGTGCAAAAAGGTAAAATTTTGGACCTAGTTTGATCCTCCCAAAAATGGGTGAAAATTAAATATTCAAAATCGATCGGGATAGGGTCATTTCTAGGGGTAATTTTGCGCGTAGAATCGATTTTTCGGGTGCTCGGGGTCGAAATCTCAATAGGGAAAAAGATATCCACGTTATTTGACCAAAAATGGGGTTTTTGGGCCAAGAGTGCCATTTCCTTTGGGATATCGGCAATTCTGACGATTCCATTGCATTCTACGCGCGAAAACACGTCGAATGAGCACCCGACGGAATCCCTAGCTCGATTAGCCGTTGAGAAAAAGTCGATCTTAGGTGGTCCAAAAAGGTGCAAAAAGGTAAAATTTTGGACCTACTTTGACCCTCCCAAAAATGGGTGAAAATTAAATATTCAAAATCGATCGGGGTAGGGTCATTTCTAGGGGTAATTTTGCGCGTAGAATCGATTTTTCGGGTGCTCGGGGTCGAAATCTCAATAGGGAAAAAGATATCCACGTTATTTTGACCAAAAAATGGGTTTTTGGGCCAAAAGTGCCATTTCCTTTGGGATATCGGCAATTCTGACGATTCCATTGCATTCTACGCGCGAAACACGTCGAATGAGCACCCGCCGGAATCACTAGCTCGATTAGCCGTTGAGAAAAAGTCGATCTTAGGTGGTCCAAAAAGGTGCAAAAAGGTAAAATTTTGGACCTACTTTGACCCTCCCAAAAATGGGTGAAAATTAAATATTCAAAATCGATCGGGATAGGGTCATTTGTAGGGGTAATTTTGCGCGTAGAATCGATTTTTCGGGTGCTCGGGGTCGAAATCTCAATAGGGAAAAAGATATCCACGTTATTTTGACCAAAAATGGGGTTTTTGGGCCAAAAGTGCATTTCCTTTGGGATATCGGCAATTCTGACGATTCCATTGCATTCTACGCGCGAAAACACGTCGAATGAGCACCCGCCGGAATCCCTAGCTCGATTAGCCGTTGAGAAAAAGTCGATCTTAGGTGGTCCAAAAGGTGCAAAAAGGTAAAATTTTGGACCTACTTTGACCCTCCCAAAAATGGGTGAAAATTAAATATTCAAAATCGATCGGGATAGGGTCATTTCTAGAGGTAATTTTGCGCGTAGAATCGATTTTTCGGTGTGCTCGGGGTCGAAATCTCAATAGGGAAAAAGATATCCACGTTATTTTGACCAAAAATGGGGTTTTTGGGCCAAAAGTGCCATTTCCTTTGGGATATCGGCAATTCTGACGATTCCATTGCATTCTACGCGCGAAAACACGTCGAATGAGCACCCGCCGGAATCCCTAGCTCGATTAGCCGTTGAGAAAAAGTCGATCTTAGGTGGTCCAAAAAGGTGCAAAAAGGTAAAATTTTGGACCTAGTTTGATCCTCCCAAAAATGGGTGAAAATTAAATATTCAAAATCGATCGGGATAGGGTCATTTCTAGGGGTAATTTTGCGCGTAGAATCGATTTTTCGGGTGCTCGGGGTCGAAATCTCAATAGGGAAAAAGATATCCACGTTATTTTGACCAAAAATGGGTTTTTGGGCCAAAAGTGCCATTTCCTTTGGGATATCGGCAATTCTGACGATTCCATTGCATTCTACGCGCGAAAACACGTCGAATGAGCACCCGCCGGAATCCCTAGCTCGATTAGCCGTTGAGAAAAAGTCGATCTTAGGTGGTCCAAAAAGGTGCAAAAAGGTAAAATTTTGGACCTAGTTTGACCCTCCCAAAAATGGGTGAAAATTAAATATTCAAAATCGATCGGGATAGGGTCATTTGTAGGGGGTAATTTTGCGCGTAGAATCGATTTTTTCGGGTGCTCGGGGTCGAAATCTCAATAGGGAAAAAGATATCCACGTTATTTTGACCAAAAATAGGGTTTTTGGGCCAAAAGTGCCATTTCCTTTGGGATATCGGCAATTCTGACGATTCCATTGCATTCTACGCGCGAAAACACGTCGAATGAGCACCGCCGGAATCCCTAGCTCGATTAGCCGTTGAGAAAAATTCGATCTTAGGTGGTCCAAAAAGGTGCAAAAAGGTAAAATTTTGGACCTACTTTGACCCTCCCAAAATGGGTGAAAATTAAATATTCAAAATCGATCGGGATAGGGTCATTTCTAGGGTAATTTTGCGCGTAGAATCGATTTTTCGGGTGCTCGGGGTCGAAATCTCAATAGGGAAAAAGATATCCACGTTATTTTGACCAAAAATGGGGTTTTTGGGCCAAAAGTGCCATTTCCTTTGGGATATCGGCAATTCTGACGATTCCATTGCATTCTACGCGCGAAAACACGTCGAATGAGCACCCGCCGGAATCCCCTAGCTCGATTAGCCGTTGAGAAAAAATTCGATCTTAGGTGGTCCAAAAAGGTGCAAAAAGGTAAAATTTTGGACCCTACTCTGACCCTCCCAAAAATGGGTGAAAATTAAATATTCAAATCGATCGGATCGGATAGGGTCATTTCTAGGGGTAATTTTGCGCGTAGAATCGATTTTTCGGGTGCTCGGGGTCGAAATCTCAATAGGGAAAAAGATATCCACGTTATTTTGACCAAAAATGGGGTTTTTGGGCCAAAAGTGCCATTTCCTTTGGGATATCGGCAATTCTGACGATTCCATTGCATTCTACGCGCGAAAACACGTCGATTGAGCACCCGCCGGAATCCCTAGCTCGATTAGCCGTTGAGAAAAATTCGATCTTAGGTGGTCCAAAAAGGTGCAAAAAGGTAAAATTTTGGACCTACTTTGACCCTCCCAAAAATGGGTGAAAATTAAATATTCAAAATCGATCGGGATAGGGTCATTTCTAGGGGTAATTTTGCGCGTAGAATCGATTTTTCGGGTGCTCGGGGTCGAAATCTCAATAGGGAAAAGATATCCACGTTATTTTGACCAAAAATGGGGTTTTTGGGCCAAAAGTGCCATTTCCTTTGGGATATCGGCAATTCTGACGATTCCATTGCATTCTACGCGCGAAAACACGTCGATTGAGCACCCGCCGGAATCCCTAGCTCGATTAGCCGTTGAGAAAAAGTCGATCTTAGGTGGTCCAAAAAGGTGCAAAAGGTAAAATTTTAGACCTACTTTGACCCTCCCAAAATGGGTGAAAATTAAATATTCAAAATCGATCGGGATAGGGTCATTTCTAGGGGTAATTTTGCGCGTAGAATCGATTTTTCGGGTGCTCGGGGTCGAAATCTCTATAGGAAAAAGATATCCACGTTATTTTGACCAAAAATGGGGTTTTTGGGCCAAAAGTGCCATTTCCTTTGGGATATCGGCAATTCTGACGATTCCATTGCATTCTACGCGCGAAAACACGTCGATTGAGCACCCGCCGGAATCCCTAGCTCGATTAGCCGTTGAGAAAAAGTCGATGTTAGGTGGTCCAAAAAGGTGCAAAAAGGTAAAATTTTGGACCTACTTTGACCCTCCCAAAAATGGGTGAAAATTAAATATTCAAAATCGATCGGGATAGGGTCATTTCTAGGGGTAATTTTGCGCGTAGAATCGATTTTTCGGGGTGCTCGGG
>CATKWD010000042.1:0-20346 GCA_949825005.1 Gasteruption jaculator
CAGAATTGCCGATATCCCAAAGGAAATGGCACTTTTGGCCCAAAAACCCCATTTTTGGTCAAAATAACGTGGATATCTTTTTCCCTATTGAGATTTCGACCCCGAGCACCCGAAAAATCGATTCTACGCGCAAAATTACCCCTAGAAATGACCCTATCCCGATCGATTTTGAATATTTAATTTTCACCCATTTTTGGGAGGGTCAAAGTAGGTCCAAAATTTTACCTTTTTGCACCTTTTTGGACCACCTAAGATCGACTTTTTCTCAACGGCTAATCGAGGTAGGGATTCCGGCGGGTGCTCATTCGACGTGTTTTCGCGCGTAGAATGCAATGGAATCGTCAGAATTGCCGATATCCCAAAGGAAATGGCACTTTTGGCCCAAAAACCCCATTTTTGGTCAAATTAACGTGGATATCTTTTTCCCTATTGAGATTTCGACCCCGAGCACCCGAAAAATCGATTCTACGCGCCAAATTACCCCTAGAAATGACCCTATCCCGATCGATTTTGAATATTTAATTTTCACCCATTTTTGGGAGGGTCAAAGTAGGTCCAAAATTTTACCTTTTTGCACCTTTTTGGGCCACCTAAGATCGACTTTTTCTCAACGGCTAATGGAGCTAGAGATTCCGGCGGGTGCTCAATCGACGTGTTTTCGCGCGTAGAATGCAATGGAATAGTCAGAATTGCCGATATCCCAAAGGAAATGGCACTTTTGGCCCAAAAACCCCATTTTTGGTCAAAATAACGTGGATATCTTTTTCCCTATTGAGATTTCGACCCCGAGCACCCGAAAAATCGATTCTACGCGCAAAATTACCCCTAGAAATGACCCTATCCCGATCGATTTTGAATATTTAATTTTCACCCATTTTTGGGAGGGTCAAAGTAGGTCCAAAATTTTACCTTTTTGCACCTTTTTGGACCACCTAAGATCGACTTTTTCTCAACGGCAAATCGAGCTAGGGATTCCGGCGGGTGCTCATTCGACGTGTTTTCGCGCGTAGAATGCAATGGAATCGTCAGAATTGCCGATATCCCAAAGGAAATGGCACTTTTGGCCCAAAAACCCCATTTTTGGTCAAAATAACGTGGATATCTTTTTCCCTATTGAGATTTCGACCCCGAGCACCCGAAAAATCGATTCTACGCGCAAAATTACCCCTAGGAATGACCCTATCCCGATCGATTTTGAATATTTAATTTTCACCCATTTTTGGGAGGGTCAAAGTAGGTCCAAAATTTTACCTTTTTGCACCTTTTTGGACCACCTAAGATCGACTTTTTCTCAACGGCTAATCGAGCTAGGGATTCCGGCGGGTGCTCATTCGACGTGTTTTCGCGCGTAGAATGCAATGGAATCGTCAGAATTGCCGATATCCCAAAGGAGATGGCACTTTTGGCCCAAAAACCCCATTTTTGGTCAAAATAACGTGGATATCTTTTTCCCTATTGAGATTTCGACCCCGAGCACCCGAAAAATCGATTCTACGCGCAAAATTACCCCTAGAAATGACCCTATCCCGATCGATTTTGAATATTTAATTTTCACCCATTTTTGGGAGGGTCAAAGTAGGTCCAAAATTTTACCTTTTTGCACCTTTTTGGACCACCTAAGATCGACTTTTTCTCAACGGCTAATCGAGCTAGGGATTCCGGCGGGTGCTCATTCGACGTGTTTTCGCGCGTAGAATGCAATGGAATCGTCAGAATTGCCGATATCCCAAAGGAAATGGCACTTTTGGCCCAAAAACCCCATTTTTGGTCAAATTAACGTGGATATCTTTTTCCCTATTGAGATTTCGACCCCGAGAACCCGAAAAATCGATTCTACGCGCAAAATTACCCCTAGAAATGACCCTATCCCGATCGATTTTCAATATTTAATTTTCACCCATTTTTGGGAGGGTCAAAGTAGGTCCAAAATTTTACCTTTTTGCACCTTATTGGACCACCTAAGATCGACTTTTTCTCAACGGCTAATGGAGCTAGGGATTCCGGCGGGTGCTCATTCGACGTGTTTTCGCGCGTAGAATGCAATGGAATCGTCAGATGCCGATATCCCAAAGGAAATGGCACTTTTGGTCCAAAAACCCCATTTTTGGTCAAAATAACGTGGATATCTTTTCCCTATTGAGATTTCGACCCCGAGCACCCGAAAAATCGATTCTACGCGCAAAATTACCCCTAGAAATGACCCTATCCCGATCGATTTTGAATATTTAATTTTCACCCATTTTTGGGAGGGTCAAAGTAGGTCCAAAATTTTACCTTTTTGCACCTTTTTGGACCACCTAAGATCGACTTTTTCTCAACGGCTAATCGAGCTAGGGATTCGGCGGGTGCTCATTCGACGTGTTTTCGCGCGTAGAATGCAATGGAATCGTCAGAATTGCCGATATCCCAAAGGAAATGGCACTTTTGGCCCAAAAACCCCATTTTTGGTCAAATTAACGTGGATATCTTTTTCCCTATTGAGATTTCGACCCCGAGCACCCGAAAAATCGATTCTACGCGCAAAATTACCCCTAGAAATGACCCTATCCCGATCGATTTTGAATATTTAATTTTCACCCATTTTTGGGAGGTTCAAAGTAGGTCCAAAATTTTACCTTTTTGCACCTTTTTGGGCCACCTAAGATCGACTTTTTCTCAACGGCTAATGGAGCTAGGGATTCCGGCGGGTGCTCAATCGACGTGTTTTCGCGCGTAGAATGCAATGGAATCGTCAGAATTGCCGATATCCCAAAGGAAATGGCACTTTTGGCCCAAAAACCCCATTTTTGGTCAAAATAACGTGGATATCTTTTTCCCTATTGAGATTTCGACCCCGAGCACCCGAAAAATCGATTCTACGCGCAAAATTACCCCTAGAAATGACCCTATCCCGATCGATTTTGAATATTTAATTTTCACCCATTTTTGGGAGGGTCAAAGTAGGTCCAAAATTTTACCTTTTTGCACCTTTTTGGACCACCTAAGATCGACTTTTTCTCAACGGCTAATCGAGCTAGGGATTCCGGCGGGTGCTCATTCGACGTGTTTTCGCGCGTAGAATGCAATAGAATCGTCAGAATTGCCGATATCCCAAAGGAAATGGCACTTTTGGCCCAAAAGCCCCATTTTTGGTCAAAATAACGTGGATATCTTTTTCCCTATTGTGATTTCGACCCCGAGCATCCGAAAAATCGATTCTACGCGCAAAATTACCCCTAGAAATGACCCTATCCCGATCGATTTTGAATATTTAATTTTCACCCATTTTTGGGAGGGTCAAAGTAGGTCCAAAATTTTACCTTTTTGCACCTTTTTGGACCACCTAAGATCGACTTTTTCTCAACGGCTAATCGAGCTAGGGATTCCGGCGTGTGCTCATTCGACGTGTTTTCGCGCGTAGAATGCAATGGAATCGTCAGAATTGCCGATATCCCAAAGGAAATGGCACTTTTGGCCCAAAAACCCCATTTTTGGTCAAATTAACGTGGATATCTTTTTCCCTATTGAGATTTCGACCCCGAGCACCCGAAAAATCGATTCTACGCGCCAAATTACCCCTAGAAATGACCCTATCCCGATCGATTTTGAATATTTAATTTTCACCCATTTTTGGGAGGGTCAAAGTAGGTCCAAAATTTTACCTTTTTGCACCTTTTTGGGCCACCTAAGATCGACTTTTCTCAACGGCTAATGGAGCTAGGGATTCCGGCGGGTGCTCAATCGACGTGTTTTCGCGCGTAGAATGCAATGGAATAGTCAGAATTGCCGATATCCCAAAGGAAATGGCACTTTTGGCCCAAAAACCCCATTTTTGGTCAAATTAACGTGGATATCTTTTTCCCTATTGAGATTTCGACCCCGAGCACCCGAAAAATCGATTCTACGCGCCAAATTACCCCTAGAAATGACCCTATCCCGATCGATTTTGAATATTTAATTTTCACCCATTTTTGGGAGGGTCAAAATAGGTCCAAAATTTTACCTTTTTGCACCTTTTTGGACCACCTAAGATCGACTTTTTCTCAACGGCAAATCGAGCTAGGATTCCGGCGGGTGCTCATTCGACGTGTTTTCGCGCGTAGAATGCAATGGAATCGTCAGAATTGCCGATATCCCAAAGGAAATGGCACTTTTGGCCCAAAAACCCCATTTTTGGTCAAAATAACGTGGATATCTTTTTCCCTATTGAGATTTCGACCCCGAGCACCCGAAAATCGATTCTACGCGCAAAATTACCCCTAGAAATGACCCTATCCCGATCGATTTTGAATATTTAATTTTCACCCATTTTTGGGAGGGTCAAAGTAGGTCCAAAATTTTACCTTTTTGCACCTTTTGGACCACCTAAGATCGACTTTTTCTCAACGGCTAATCGAGCTAGGGATTCCGGCGGGTGCTCATTCGACGTGTTTTCGCGCGTAGAATGCAATGGAATCGTCAGAATTGCCGATATCCCAAAGGAGATGGCACTTTTGGCCCAAAAACCCCATTTTTGGTCAAAATAACGTGGATATCTTTTTCCTATTGAGATTTCGACCCCGAGCACCCGAAAAATCGATTCTACGCGCAAAATTACCCCTAGAAATGACCCTATCCCGATCGATTTTGAATATTTAATTTTCACCCATTTTTGGGAGGGTCAAAGTAGGTCCAAAATTTTACCTTTTTGCACCTTTTTGGACCACCTAAGATCGACTTTTTCTCAACGGCTAATCGAGCTAGGGATTCCGGCGGGTGCTCATTCGACGTGTTTTCGCGCGTAGAATGCAATGGAATCGTCAGAATTGCCGATATCCCAAAGGAAATGGCACTTTTGGCCCAAAAACCCCATTTTTGGTCAAAATAACGTTGATATCTTTTTCCCTATTGAGATTTCGACCCCGAGCACCCGAAAATCGATTCTACGCGCAAAATTACCCCTAGAAATGACCCTATCCCGATCGATTTTGAATATTTAATTTTCACCCATTTTTGGGAGGGTCAAAGTAGGTCCAAAATTTTACCTTTTTGCACCTTTTTGGACCACCTAAGATCGACTTTTTCTCAACGGCTAATCGAGCTAGGGATTCCGGCGAGTGCTCATTCGACGTGTTTTCGCGCGTAGAATGCAATGGAATCGTCAGAATTGCCGATATCCCAAAGGAAATGGCACTTTTGGCCCAAAAACCCCATTTTTGGTCAAAATAACGTGGATATCTTTTTCCCTATTGAGATTTCGACCCCGAGCACCCGAAAAATCGATTCTACGCGCAAAATTACCCCTAGAAATGACCCTATCCCGATCGATTTTGAATATTTAATTTTCACCCATTTTTGGGAGGGTCAAAGTAGGTCCAAAATTTTACCTTTTTGCACCTTTTTGGACCACCTAAGATCGACTTTTTCTCAACGGCTAATCGAGCTAGGGATTCCGGCGGGTGCTCATTCGACGTGTTTTCGCGCGTAGAATGCAATGGAATCGTCAGAATTGCCGATATCCCAAAGGAAATGGCACTTTTGGCCCAAAAACCCCATTTTTGGTCAAATTAACGTGGATATCTTTTTCCCTATTGAGATTTCGACCCCGAGCACCCGAAAAATCGATTCTACGCGCCAAATTACCCCTAGAAATGACCCTATCCCGATCGATTTTGAATATTTAATTTTCACCCATTTTTGGGAGGGTCAAAGTAGGTCCAAAATTTTACCTTTTTGCACCTTTTTGGACCACCTAAGATCGACTCTTTCTCAACGGCTAATCGAGCTAGGGATTCCGGCGGGTGCTCATTCGACGTGTTTTCGCGCGTAGAATGCAATAGAATCGTCAGAATTGCCGATATCCCAAAGGAAATGGCACTTTTGGCCCAAAAGCCCCATTTTTGGTCAAAATAACGTGGATATCTTTTTCCCTATTGTGATTTCGACCCCGAGCATCCGAAAAATCGATTCTACGCGCAAAATTACCCCTAGAAATGACCCTATCCCGATCGATTTTGAATATTTAATTTTCACCCATTTTTGGGAGGGTCAAAGTAGGTCCAAAATTTTACCTTTTTGCACCTTTTTGGACCACCTAAGATCGACTTTTTCTCAACGGCTAATCGAGCTAGGGATTCCGGCGTGTGCTCATTCGACGTGTTTTCGCGCGTAGAATGCAATGGAATCGTCAGAATTGCCGATATCCCAAAGGAAATGGCACTTTTGGCCCAAAAACCCCATTTTTGGTCAAATTAACGTGGATATCTTTTTCCCTATTGAGATTTCGACCCCGAGCACCCGAAAAATCGATTCTACGCGCCAAATTACCCCTAGAAATGACCCTATCCCGATCGATTTTGAATATTTAATTTTCACCCATTTTTGGGAGGGTCAAAGTAGGTCCAAAATTTTACCTTTTTGCACCTTTTTGGGCCACCTAAGATCGACTTTTTCTCAACGGCTAATGGAGCTAGGGATTCCGGCGGGTGCTCAATCGACGTGTTTTCGCGCGTAGAATGCAATGGAATAGTCAGAATTGCCGATATCCCAAAGGAAATGGCACTTTTGGCCCAAAAACCCCATTTTTGGTCAAAATAACGTGGATATCTTTTTCCCTATTGAGATTTCGACCCCGAGCACCCGAAAAATCGATTCTACGCGCAAAATTACCCCTAGAAATGACCCTATCCCGATCGATTTTGAATATTTAATTTTCACCCATTTTTGGGAGGGTCAAAGTAGGTCCAAAATTTTACCTTTTTGCACCTTTTTGGACCACCTAAGATCGACTTTTTCTCAACGGCTAATCGAGCTAGGGATTCCGGCGGGTGCTCATTCGACGTGTTTTCGCGCGTAGAATGCAATGGAATCGTCAGAATTGCCGATATCCCAAAGGAAATGGCACTTTTGGCCCAAAAACCCCATTTTTGGTACAAATAACGTGGATATCTTTTTCCCTATTGAGATTTCGACCCCGAGCACCCGAAAAATCGATTCTACGCGCAAAATTACCCCTAGAAATGACCCTATCCCGATCGATTTTCAATATTTAATTTTCACCCATTTTTGGGAGGGTCAAAGTAGGTCCAAAATTTTACCTTTTTGCACCTTTTTGGACCACCTAAGATCGACTTTTTCTCAACGGCTAATCGAGCTAGGGATTCCGGCGGGTGCTCATTCGACGTGTTTTCGCGCGTAGAATGCAATGGAATCGTCAGAATTGCCGATATCCCAAAGGAGATGGCACTTTTGGCCCAAAAACCCCATTTTTGGTCAAAATAACGTGGATATCTTTTTCCCTATTGAGATTTCGACCCCGAGCACCCGAAAAATCGATTCTACGCGCAAAATTACCCCGAGAAATGACCCTATCCCGATCGATTTTGAATATTTAATTTTCACCCATTTTTGGGAGGGTCAAAGTAGGTCCAAAATTTTACCTTTTTGCACCTTTTTGGGCCACCTAAGATCGACTTTTTCTCAACGGCTAATGGAGCTAGGGATTCCGGCGGGTGCTCAATCGACGTGTTTTCGCGCGTAGAATGCAATGGAATAGTCAGAATTGCCGATATCCCAAAGGAAATGGCACTTTTGGCCCAAAAACCCCATTTTTGGTCAAATTAACGTGGATATCTTTTTCCCTATTGAGATTTCGACCCCGAGCACCCGAAAAATCGATTCTACGCGCCAAATTACCCCTAGAAATGACCCTATCCCGATCGATTTTGAATATTTAATTTTCACCCATTTTTGGGAGGGTCAAAATAGGTCCAAAATTTTACCTTTTTGCACCTTTTTGGACCACCTAAGATCGACTTTTTCTCAACGGCAAATCGAGCTAGGGATTCCGGCGGGTGCTCATTCGACGTGTTTTCGCGCGTAGAATGCAATGGAATCGTCAGAATTGCCGATATCCCAAAGGAAATGGCACTTTTGGCCCAAAAACCCCATTTTTGGTCAAAATAACGTGGATATCTTTTTCCCTATTGAGATTTCGACCCCGAGCACCCGAAAAATCGATTCTACGCGCAAAATTACCCCTAGAAATGACCCTATCCCGATCGATTTTGAATATTTAATTTTCACCCATTTTTGGGAGGGTCAAAGTAGGTCCAAAATTTTACCTTTTTGCACCTTTTTGGACCACCTAAGATCGACTTTTTCTCAACGGCTAATCGAGCTAGGGATTCCGGCGGGTGCTCATTCGACGTGTTTTCGCGCGTAGAATGCAATGGAATCGTCAGAATTGCCGATATCCCAAAGGAGATGGCACTTTTGGCCCAAAAACCTCATTTTTGGTCAAAATAACGTGGATATCTTTTTCCCTATTGAGATTTCGACCCCGAGCACCCGAAAAATCGATTCTACGCGCAAAATTACCCCTAGAAATGACCCTATCCCGATCGATTTTGAATATTTAATTTTCACCCATTTTTGGGAGGGTCAAAGTAGGTCCAAAATTTTACCTTTTTGCACCTTTTTGGACCACCTAAGATCGACTTTTTCTCAACGGCTAATCGAGCTAGGGATTCCGGCGGGTGCTCATTCGACGTGTTTTCGCGCGTAGAATGCAATGGAATCGTCAGAATTGCCGATATCCCAAAGGAAATGGCACTTTTGGCCCAAAAACCCCATTTTTGGTCAAATTAACGTGGATATCTTTTTCCCTATTGAGATTTCGACCCCGAGCACCCGAAAAATCGATTCTACGCGCCAAATTACCCCTAGAAATGACCCTATCCCGATCGATTTTGAATATTTAATTTTCACCCATTTTTGGGAGGGTCAAAGTAGGTCCAAAATTTTACCTTTTTGCACCTTTTTGGACCACCTAAGATCGACTTTTTCTCAACGGCTAATCGAGCTAGGGATTCCGGCGGGTGCTCATTCGACGTGTTTTCGCGCGTAGAATGCAATAGAATCGTCAGAATTGCCGATATCCCAAAGGAAATTGGCACTTTTGGCCCAAAAGCCCCATTTTTGGTCAAAATAACGTGGATATCTTTTTCCCTATTGTGATTTCGACCCCGAGCATCCGAAAAATCGATTCTACGCGCAAAATTACCCCTAGAAATGACCCTATCCCGATCGATTTTGAATATTTAATTTTCACCGCATTTTTGGGAGGGTCAAAGTAGGTCCAAAATTTTACCTTTTTGCACCTTTTTGGACCACCTAAGATCGACTTTTTCTCAACGGCTAATCGAGCTAGGGATTCCGGCGTGTGCTCATTCGACGTGTTTTCGCGCGTAGAATGCAATGGAATCGTCAGAATTGCCGATATCCCAAAGGAAATGGCACTTTTGGCCCAAAAACCCCATTTTTGGTCAAATTAACGTGGATATCTTTTTCCCTATTGAGATTTCGACCCCGAGCACCCGAAAAATCGATTCTACGCGCCAAATTACCCTAGAAATGACCCTATCCCGATCGATTTTGAATATTTAATTTTCACCCATTTTTGGGAGGGTCAAAGTAGGTCCAAAATTTTACCTTTTTGCACCTTTTTGGGCCACCTAAGATCGACTTTTTCTCAACGGCTAATGGAGCTAGGGATTCCGGCGGGTGCTCAATCGACGTGTTTTCGCGCGTAGAATGCAATGGAATAGTCAGAATTGCCGATATCCCAAAGGAAATGGCACTTTTGGCCCAAAAACCCCATTTTTGGTCAAAATAACGTGGATATCTTTTTCCCTATTGAGATTTCGACCCCGAGCACCCGAAAAATCGATTCTACGCGCAAAATTACCCCTAGAAATGACCCTATCCCGATCGATTTTCAATATTTAATTTTCACCCATTTTTGGGAGGGTCAAAGTAGGTCCAAAATTTTACCTTTTTGCACCTTTTTGGACCACCTAAGATCGACTTTTTCTCAACGGCTAATCGAGCTAGGGATTCCGGCGGGTGCTCATTCGACGTGTTTTCGCGCGTAGAATGCAATGGAATCGTCAGAATTGCCGATATCCCAAAGGAGATGGCACTTTTGGCCCAAAAACCCCATTTTTGGTCAAAATAACGTGGATATCTTTTTCCCTATTGAGATTTCGACCCCGAGCACCCGAAAAATCGATTCTACGCGCAAAATTACCCCGAGAAATGACCCTATCCCGATCGATTTTGAATATTTAATTTTCACCCATTTTTGGGAGGGTCAAAGTAGGTCCAAAATTTTACCTTTTTGCACCTTTTTGGACCACCTAAGATCGACTTTTTCTCAACGGCTAATCGAGCTAGGGATTCCGGCGGGTGCTCATTCGACGTGTTTTCGCGCGTAGAATGCAATGGAATCGTCAGAATTGCCGATATCCCAAAGGAAATGGCACTTTTGGCCAAAAACCCCATTTTTGGTCAAATTAACGTGGATATCTTTTTCCCTATTGAGATTTCGACCCCGAGCACCCGAAAAATCGATTCTACGCGCCAAATTACCCCTAGAAATGACCCTATCCCGATCGATTTTGAATATTTAATTTTCACCCATTTTTGGGAGGGTCAAAGTAGGTCCAAAATTTTACCTTTTTGCACCTTTTTGGGCCACCTAAGATCGACTTTTTCTCAACGGCTAATGGAGCTAGGGATTCCGGCGGGTGCTCAATCGACGTGTTTTCGCGCGTAGAATGCAATGGAATAGTCAGAATTGCCGATATCCCAAAGGAAATGGCACTTTTGGCCCAAAAACCCCATTTTTGGTCAAAATAACGTGGATATCTTTTTCCCTATTGAGATTTCGACCCCGAGCACCCGAAAAATCGATTCTACGCGCAAAATTACCCCTAGAAATGACCCTATCCCGATCGATTTTCAATATTTAATTTTCACCCATTTTTGGGAGGGTCAAAGTAGGTCCAAAATTTTACCTTTTTGCACCTTTTTGGACCACCTAAGATCGACTTTTTCTCAACGGCTAATCGAGCTAGGGATTCCGGCGGGTGCTCATTCGACGTGTTTTCGCGCGTAGAATGCAATGGAATCGTCAGAATTGCCGATATCCCAAAGGAGATGGCACTTTTGGCCCAAAAACCCCATTTTTGGTCAAAATAACGTGGATATCTTTTTCCCTATTGAGATTTCGACCCCGAGCACCCGAAAAATCGATTCTACGCGCAAAATTACCCCGAGAAATGACCCTATCCCGATCGATTTTGAATATTTAATTTTCACCCATTTTTGGGAGGGTCAAAGTAGGTCCAAAATTTTACCTTTTTGCACCTTTTTGGACCACCTAAGATCGACTTTTTCTCAACGGCTAATCGAGCTAGGGATTCCGGCGGGTGCTCATTCGACGTGTTTTCGCGCGTAGAATGCAATGGAATCGTCAGAATTGCCGATATCCCAAAGGAAATGGCACTTTTGGCCCAAAAACCCCATTTTTGGTCAAATTAACGTGGATATCTTTTTCCCTATTGAGATTTCGACCCCGAGCACCCGAAAAATCGATTCTACGCGCCAAATTACCCCTAGAAATGACCCTATCCCGATCGATTTTGAATATTTAATTTTCACCCATTTTTGGGAGGGTCAAAGTAGGTCCAAAATTTTACCTTTTTGCACCTTTTTGGGCCACCTAAGATCGACTTTTTCTCAACGGCTAATGGAGCTAGGGATTCCGGCGGGTGCTCAATCGACGTGTTTTCGCGCGTAGAATGCAATGGAATAGTCAGAATTGCCGATATCCCAAAGGAAATGGCACTTTTGGCCCAAAAACCCCATTTTTGGTCAAAATAACGTGGATATCTTTTTCCCTATTGAGATTTCGACCCCGAGCACCCGAAAAATCGATTCTACGCGCAAAATTACCCCTAGAAATGACCCTATCCCGATCGATTTTGAATATTTAATTTTCACCCATTTTTGGGAGGGTCAAAGTAGGTCCAAAATTTTACCTTTTTTGCACCTTTTTGGACCACCTAAGATCGACTTTTTCTCAACGGCTAATCGAGCTAGGGATTCCGGCGGGTGCTCATTCGACGTGTTTTCGCGCGTAGAATGCAATGGAATCGTCAGAATTGCCGATATCCCAAAGGAAATGGCACTTTTGGCCCAAAAACCCCATTTTTGGTCAAATTAACGTGGATATCTTTTTCCCTATTGAGATTTCGACCCCGAGCACCCGAAAAATCGATTCTACGCGCCAAATTACCCCTAGAAATGACCCTATCCCCGATCGATTTTGAATATTTAATTTTCACCCATTTTTGGGAGGGTCAAAGTAGGTCCAAAATTTTACCTTTTTTGCACCTTTTTGGACCACCTAAGATCGACTTTTTCTCAACGGCTAATCGAGCTAGGGATTCCGGCGGGTGCTCATTCGACGTGTTTTCGCGCGTAGAATGCAATGGAATCGTCAGAATTGCCGATATCCCAAAGGAAATGGCACTTTTGGCCCAAAAACCCCATTTTTGGTCAAATTAACGTGGATATCTTTTTCCCTATTGAGATTTCGACCCCGAGCACCCGAAAAATCGATTCTACGCGCCAAATTACCCCTAGAAATGACCCTATCCCGATCGATTTTGAATATTTAATTTTCACCCATTTTTGGGAGGGTCAAAGTAGGTCCAAAATTTTACCTTTTTGCACCTTTTTGGGCCACCTAAGATCGACTTTTTCTCAACGGCTAATGGAGCTAGGGATTCCGGCGGGTGCTCAATCGACGTGTTTTCGCGCGTAGAATGCAATGGAATAGTCAGAATTGCCGATATCCCAAAGGAAATGGCACTTTTGGCCCAAAAACCCCATTTTTGGTCAAAATAACGTGGATATCTTTTTCCCTATTGAGATTTCGACCCCGAGCACCCGAAAAATCGATTCTACGCGCAAAATTACCCCTAGAAATGACCCTATCCCGATCGATTTTGAATATTTAATTTTCACCCATTTTTGGGAGGGTCAAAGTAGGTCCAAAATTTTACCTTTTTGCACCTTTTTGGACCACCTAAGATCGACTTTTTCTCAACGGCTAATCGAGCTAGGGATTCCGGCGGGTGCTCATTCGACGTGTTTTCGCGCGTAGAATGCAATGGAATCGTCAGAATTGCCGATATCCCAAAGGAAATGGCACTTTTGGCCCAAAAACCCCATTTTTGGTCAAATTAACGTGGATATCTTTTTCCCTATTGAGATTTCGACCCCGAGCACCCGAAAAATCGATTCTACGCGCCAAATTACCCCTAGAAATGACCCTATCCCGATCGATTTTGAATATTTAATTTTCACCCATTTTTGGGAGGGTCAAAGTAGGTCCAAAATTTTACCTTTTTGCACCTTTTTGGACCACCTAAGATCGACTTTTTCTCAACGGCTAATCGAGCTAGGGATTCCGGCGGGTGCTCATTCGACGTGTTTTCGCGCGTAGAATGCAATAGAATCGTCAGAATTGCCGATATCCCAAAGGAAATGGCACTTTTGGCCCAAAAGCCCCATTTTTGGTCAAAATAACGTGGATATCTTTTTCCCTATTGTGATTTCGACCCCGAGCATCCGAAAAATCGATTCTACGCGCAAAATTACCCCTAGAAATGACCCTATCCCGATCGATTTTGAATATTTAATTTTCACCCATTTTTGGGAGGGTCAAAGTAGGTCCAAAATTTTACCTTTTTGCACCTTTTTGGACCACCTAAGATCGACTTTTTCTCAACGGCTAATCGAGCTAGGGATTCCGGCGTGTGCTCATTCGACGTGTTTTCGCGCGTAGAATGCAATGGAATCGTCAGAATTGCCGATATCCCAAAGGAAATGGCACTTTTGGCCCAAAAACCCCATTTTTGGTCAAATTAACGTGGATATCTTTTTCCCTATTGAGATTTCGACCCCGAGCACCCGAAAAATCGATTCTACGCGCCAAATTACCCCTAGAAATGACCCTATCCCGATCGATTTTGAATATTTAATTTTCACCCATTTTTGGGAGGGTCAAAGTAGGTCCAAAATTTTACCTTTTTGCACCTTTTTGGACCACCTAAGATCGACTTTTTCTCAACGGCTAATCGAGCTAGGGATTCCGGCGGGTGCTCATTCGACGTGTTTTCGCGCGTAGAATGCAATAGAATCGTCAGAATTGCCGATATCCCAAAGGAAATGGCACTTTTGGCCCAAAAGCCCCATTTTTGGTCAAAATAACGTGGATATCTTTTTCCCTATTGTGATTTCGACCCCGAGCATCCGAAAAATCGATTCTACGCGCAAAATTACCCCTAGAAATGACCCTATCCCGATCGATTTTGAATATTTAATTTTCACCCATTTTTGGGAGGGTCAAAGTAGGTCCAAAATTTTACCTTTTTGCACCTTTTTGGACCACCTAAGATCGACTTTTTCTCAACGGCTAATCGAGCTAGGGATTCCGGCGTGTGCTCATTCGACGTGTTTTCGCGCGTAGAATGCAATGGAATCGTCAGAATTGCCGATATCCCAAAGGAAATGGCACTTTTGGCCCAAAAACCCCATTTTTGGTCAAATTAACGTGGATATCTTTTTCCCTATTGAGATTTCGACCCCGAGCACCCGAAAAATCGATTCTACGCGCCAAATTACCCCTAGAAATGACCCTATCCCGATCGATTTTGAATATTTAATTTTCACCCATTTTTGGGAGGGTCAAAGTAGGTCCAAAATTTTACCTTTTTGCACCTTTTTGGGCCACCTAAGATCGACTTTTTCTCAACGGCTAATGGAGCTAGGGATTCCGGCGGGTGCTCAATCGACGTGTTTTCGCGCGTAGAATGCAATGGAATAGTCAGAATTGCCGATATCCCAAAGGAAATGGCACTTTTGGCCCAAAAACCCCATTTTTGGTCAAAATAACGTGGATATCTTTTTCCCTATTGAGATTTCGACCCCGAGCACCCGAAAAATCGATTCTACGCGCAAAATTACCCCTAGAAATGACCCTATCCCGATCGATTTTGAATATTTAATTTTCACCCATTTTTGGGAGGGTCAAAGTAGGTCCAAAATTTTACCTTTTTGCACCTTTTTGGACCACCTAAGATCGACTTTTTCTCAACGGCTAATCGAGCTAGGGATTCCGGCGGGTGCTCATTCGACGTGTTTTCGCGCGTAGAATGCAATGGAATCGTCAGAATTGCCGATATCCCAAAGGAAATGGCACTTTTGGCCCAAAAACCCCATTTTTGGTCAAAATAACGTGGATATCTTTTTCCCTATTGAGATTTCGACCCCGAGCACCCGAAAAATCGATTCTACGCGCAAAATTACCCCTAGAAATGACCCTATCCCGATCGATTTTCAATATTTAATTTTCACCCATTTTTGGGAGGGTCAAAGTAGGTCCAAAATTTTACCTTTTTGCACCTTTTTGGACCACCTAAGATCGACTTTTTCTCAACGGCTAATCGAGCTAGGGATTCCGGCGGTGCTCATTCGACGTGTTTTCGCGCGTAGAATGCAATGGAATCGTCAGAATTGCCGATATCCCAAAGGAGATGGCACTTTTGGCCCAAAAACCCCATTTTTGGTCAAAATAACGTGGATATCTTTTTCCCTATTGAGATTTCGACCCCGAGCACCCGAAAAATCGATTCTACGTGCAAAATTACCCCTAGAAATGACCCTATCCCGATCAATTTTGAATATTTAATTTTCACCCATTTTTGGGAGGGTCAAAGTAGGTCCAAAATTTTACCTTTTTGCACCTTTTTGGACCACCTAAGATCGACTTTTTCTCAACGGCTAATCGAGGTAGGGATTCCGGCGGGTGCTCATTCGACGTGTTTTCGCGCGTAGAATGCAATGGAATCGTCAGAATTGCCGATATCCAAAGGAAATGGCACTTTTGGCCCAAAAACCCCATTTTTGGTCAAATTAACGTGGATATCTTTTTCCCTATTGAGATTTCGACCCCGAGCACCCGAAAAATCGATTCTACGCGCCAAATTACCCCTAGAAATGACCCTATCCCGATCGATTTTGAATATTTAATTTTCACCCATTTTTGGGAGGGTCAAAGTAGGTCCAAAATTTTACCTTTTTGCACCTTTTTGGGCCACCTAAGATCGACTTTTTCTCAACGGCTAATGGAGCTAGAGATTCCGGCGGGTGCTCAATCGACGTGTTTTCGCGCGTAGAATGCAATGGAATAGTCAGAATTGCCGATATCCCAAAGGAAATGGCACTTTTGCCCAAAAACCCCATTTTTGGTCAAAATAACGTGGATATCTTTTTCCCTATTGAGATTTCGACCCCGAGCACCCGAAAAATCGATTCTACGCGCAAAATTACCCCTAGAAATGACCCTATCCCGATCGATTTTGAATATTTAATTTTCACCCATTTTTGGGAGGGTCAAAGTAGGTCCAAAATTTTACCTTTTTGCACCTTTTTGGACCACCTAAGATCGACTTTTTCTCAACGGCTAATCGAGCTAGGGATTCCGGCGGGTGCTCATTCGACGTGTTTTCGCGCGTAGAATGCAATGGAATCGTCAGAATTGCCGATATCCCAAAGGAAATGGCACTTTTGGCCCAAAAACCCCATTTTTGGTCAAAATAACGTGGATATCTTTTTCCCTATTGAGATTTCGACCCCGAGCACCCGAAAAATCGATTCTACGCGCCAAATTACCCCTAGAAATGACCCTATCCCGATCGATTTTGAATATTTAATTTTCACCCATTTTTGGGAGGGTCAAAGTAGGTCCAAAATTTTACCTTTTTGCACCTTTTTGGGCCACCTAAGATCGACTTTTTCTCAACGGCTAATGGAGCTAGGGATTCCGGCGGGTGCTCAATCGACGTGTTTTCGCGCGTAGAATGCAATGGAATAGTCAGAATTGCCGATATCCCAAAGGAAATGGCACTTTTGGCCCAAAAACCCCATTTTTGGTCAAAATAACGTGGATATCTTTTTCCCTATTGAGATTTCGACCCCGAGCACCCGAAAAATCGATTCTACGCGCAAAATTACCCCTAGAAATGACCCTATCCCGATCGATTTTGAATATTTAATTTTCACCCATTTTTGGGAGGGTCAAAGTAGGTCCAAAATTTTACCTTTTTGCACCTTTTTGGACCACCTAAGATCGACTTTTTCTCAACGGCTAATCGAGCTAGGGATTCCGGCGGGTGCTCATTCGACGTGTTTTCGCGCGTAGAATGCAATGGAATCGTCAGAATTGCCGATATCCCAAAGGAAATGGCACTTTTGGCCCAAAAACCCCATTTTTGGTCAAAATAACGTGGATATCTTTTTCCCTATTGTGATTTCGACCCCGAGCATCCGAAAAATCGATTCTACGCGCAAAATTACCCCTAGAAATGACCCTATCCCGATCGATTTTGAATATTTAATTTTCACCCATTTTTGGGAGGGTCAAAGTAGGTCCAAAATTTTACCTTTTTGCACCTTTTTGGACCACCTAAGATCGACTTTTTCTCAACGGCTAATCGAGCTAGGGATTCCGGCGTGTGCTCATTCGACGTGTTTTCGCGCGTAGAATGCAATGGAATCGTCAGAATTGCCGATATCCCAAAGGAAATGGCACTTTTGGCCCAAAAACCCCATTTTTGGTCAAATTAACGTGGATATCTTTTTCCCTATTGAGATTTCGACCCCGAGCACCCGAAAAATCGATTCTACGCGCCAAATTACCCCTAGAAATGACCCTATCCCGATCGATTTTGAATATTTAATTTTCACCCATTTTTGGGAGGGTCAAAGTAGGTCCAAAATTTTACCTTTTTGCACCTTTTTGGGCCACCTAAGATCGACTTTTTCTCAACGGCTAATGGAGCTAGGGATTCCGGCGGGTGCTCAATCGACGTGTTTTCGCGCGTAGAATGCAATGGAATAGTCAGAATTGCCGATATCCCAAAGGAAATGGCACTTTTGGCCCAAAAACCCCATTTTTGGTCAAAATAACGTGGATATCTTTTTCCCTATTGAGATTTCGACCCCGAGCACCCGAAAAATCGATTCTACGCGCAAAATTACCCCTAGAAATGACCCTATCCCGATCGATTTTGAATATTTAATTTTCACCCATTTTTGGGAGGGTCAAAGTAGGTCCAAAATTTTACCTTTTTGCACCTTTTTGGACCACCTAAGATCGACTTTTTCTCAACGGCTAATCGAGCTAGGGATTCCGGCGGGTGCTCATTCGACGTGTTTTCGCGCGTAGAATGCAATGGAATCGTCAGAATTGCCGATATCCCAAAGGAAATGGCACTTTTGGCCCAAAAACCCCATTTTTGGTCAAAATAACGTGGATATCTTTTTCCCTATTGAGATTTCGACCCCGAGCACCCGAAAAATCGATTCTACGCGCAAAATTACCCCTAGAAATGACCCTATCCCGATCGATTTTCAATATTTAATTTTCACCCATTTTTGGGAGGGTCAAAGTAGGTCCAAAATTTTACCTTTTTGCACCTTTTTTGGACCACCTAAGATCGACTTTTTCTCAACGGCTAATCGAGCTAGGGATTCCGGCGGGTGCTCATTCGACGTGTTTTCGCGCGTAGAATGCAATGGAATCGTCAGAATTGCCGATATCCCAAAGGAGATGGCACTTTTGGCCCAAAAACCCCATTTTTGGTCAAAATAACGTGGATATCTTTTTCCCTATTGAGATTTCGACCCCGAGCACCCGAAAAATCGATTCTACGTGCAAAATTACCCCTAGAAATGACCCTATCCCGATCGATTTTGAATATTTAATTTTCACCCATTTTTGGGAGGGTCAAAGTAGGTCCAAAATTTTACCTTTTTGCACCTTTTGGACCACCTAAGATCGACTTTTTCTCAACGGCTAATCGAGGTAGGGATTCCGGCGGGTGCTCATTCGACGTGTTTTCGCGCGTAGAATGCAATGGAATCGTCAGAATTGCCGATATTCCCAAAGGAAATGGCACTTTTGGCCCAAAAACCCCATTTTTGGTCAAATTAACGTGGATATGTTTTTCCCTATTGAGATTTCGACCCCGAGCACCCGAAAAATCGATTCTACGCGCCAAATTACCCCTAGAAATGACCCTATCCCGATCGATTTTGAATATTTAATTTTCACCCATTTTTGGGAGGGTCAAAGTAGGTCCAAAATTTTACCTTTTTGCACCTTTTTGGGCCACCTAAGATCGACTTTTTCTCAACGGCTAATGGAGCTAGAGATTCCGGCGGGTGCTCAATCGACGTGTTTTCGCGCGTAGAATGCAATGGAATAGTCAGAATTGCCGATATCCCAAAGGAAATGGCACTTTTGGCCCAAAAACCCCATTTTTGGTCAAAATAACGTGGATATCTTTTTCCCTATTGAGATTTCGACCCCGAGCACCCCGAAAAATCGATTCTACGCGCAAAATTACCCCTAGAAATGACCCTATCCCGATCGATTTTGAATATTTAATTTTCACCCATTTTTGGGAGGGTCAAAGTAGGTCCAAAATTTTACCTTTTTGCACCTTTTTGGACCACCTAAGATCGACTTTTTCTCAACGGCTAATCGAGCTAGGGATTCCGGCGGGTGCTCATTCGACGTGTTTTCGCGCGTAGAATGCAATGGAATCGTCAGAATTGCCGATATCCCAAAGGAAATGGCACTTTTGGCCCAAAAACCCCATTTTTGGTCAAAATAACGTGGATATCTTTTTCCCTATTGAGATTTCGACCCCGAGCACCCGAAAAATCGATTCTACGCGCAAAATTACCCCTAGAAATGACCCTATCCCGATCGATTTTCAATATTTAATTTTCACCCATTTTTGGGAGGGTCAAAGTAGGTCCAAAATTTTACCTTTTTGCACCTTTTTGGACCACCTAAGATCGACTTTTTCTCAACGGCTAATCGAGCTAGGGATTCCGGCGGGTGCTCATTCGACGTGTTTTCGCGCGTAGAATGCAATGGAATCGTCAGAATTGCCGATATCCCAAAGGAGATGGCACTTTTGGCCCAAAAACCCCATTTTTGGTCAAAATAACGTGGATATCTTTTTCCCTATTGAGATTTCGACCCCGAGCACCCCGAAAAATCGATTCTACGTGCAAAATTACCCCTAGAAATGACCCTATCCCGATCGATTTTGAATATTTAATTTTCACCCATTTTTGGGAGGGTCAAAGTAGGTCCAAAATTTTACCTTTTTGCACCTTTTTGGACCACCTAAGATCGACTTTTTCTCAACGGCTAATCGAGGTAGGGATTCCGGCGGGTGCTCATTCGACGTGTTTTCGCGCGTAGAATGCAATGGAATCGTCAGAATTGCCGATATCCCAAAGGAAATGGCACTTTTGGCCCAAAAAACCCCATTTTTGGTCAAATTAACGTGGATATGTTTTTCCCTATTGAGATTTCGACCCCGAGCACCCGAAAAATCGATTCTACGCGCCAAATTACCCCTAGAAATGACCCTATCCCGATCGATTTTGAAT
>CATKWD010000044.1:0-61043 GCA_949825005.1 Gasteruption jaculator
CCTCTCTTTCCGGCCACTCGTCAGTCCTGGATGGCAGGAACGGATGTGTCCGGCCAGTTAGTACGGAGGTCCAGGTGTCGTTGGTCCCGTTGACTTGGATTTCGAAAAGGCGAACGAAGTCCATTCCGACGATCCCATCCGACATAAGGTTCGGAATTATGGAGACCGGCATTTCGATGCTGAAGTCATCTACAGTAACGGGGACGATGACTTCCTCCTGGACCGTGATTATGCTGCCGTCCTCCGTGAGGGCGTACCCAGAGGCCGGTTGTCGAATCTCCAGTCCTTTACGAAATTCTGGAGTTACTCCGATACCTCCCAGAAAAGTCTTCGAGGATCCCGTGTCTAGTAGGGCCCTCACGTTTCTTCCGTTGATTCCCACGTTGAGATACGGTCGTGGGAATCGTTCCAGGGTGGATCTATCTCCGCAGTGGACGTGGGTCCTGGGTGATGCTCCTGGTCGTTTTCCCTGGAATTCGAGGGGTTGGCTCGTTGTTTCCCCTACGGTGTCGTCCAGAGAAGCGTTCTCCGGTTTTATCCCGTTGTCGTGGGGGAGTGGTGCCGGGATAGGACAGATCACTCCCTCTTTTGCGTTTCCCGCGCAGCGTTTGCATGACGGGAGTACCGAACCATGATCTTCGCATCTGTAACAATGGTCCGGTTTGCGTGGCTTCGGGCACGACCGAAGCCCATGGCCTTCCTCCTTGCAGACCCAGCAGACGATCTTTCGTTTTTCCGTGGGTTCCACTGGTCCAGCACGCTCACGCCGGGTTTTGCTGGAGGAGGAAGGGGTCGTTTCCGGTTTTCGTCCGGATTCCTTCCGGTAATTGGGTTCCGGTGCTGGTGCGGGTTCCGGTGCTGGTGCGGTTTCCAGTGCCGGGGCGGTTTCCGGTGCTGGTGCGGTTTCCAGTACCGGGGCGGGTTCCAGTGCCGGTGCGGTTTCCGGTGCTGGTGCGGTTTCCAGCGCCGGTGCGGGTTCCGGGCGTGTCGGGGAATATCGGGGCCCATCCCGGTCGTTCTCGTATCGGCGTTCTGCCGGGTGGGCATGCGTCCAAATGTCCCGAAGTAACCGGTCGTCGGTTCGATGTCCCGGAATCTCCAAAACGTCCGGCCGACTTGGCGGGTGATGATTCTCGCGTTCCTGCAGAAACGGTGCGTTGTTCCCTCGATGATTTTGGGCCGGACTATCGTCACGTGGGGGAATCGTCCGGCTGGCGACGTAGGAACTACTAATCGGTCTCGTCGTAGTATACGTCACCGTCGTTAGCGTTGTCGTGGTGGAAACAGGTACAGCCATCGAGGCCGGGGGTACCTGCTGTCTCCCTCGTCCGTTCGTCATGTGGTCCAACGGGACTGTCCCACCGTAAGTTCGGTTCCTGTCGTGGTCCGTCCGTACGTCATTTTTGAGTCGGTCTTCGTAAAGGTCCCCAGTCGAGTGGAAAGGACCCGCGGGCTCCCGGCGAGGGAGCGGTTCTCTCGCGACGCGAATATATTCTCTTTCGTCGAGAAGCCTATCCAGTCCGGTATGGGTCCGGTACCAACTTTCATACTCCCTGGAGTCGACCCGAGTTTCGCAGCGAGGAAACTCGGAGGGCGCCTGACGAGTAGTCGCCCTTCTCGCGTATTCTCGTATTCGCCAGGTGACAGGGGCTCGAGCCCTGACGGCTGCCACCCGTAATGGCGGCGTTACGCGGCCGGCTTCCATCTCAATGAAGAAGCGGTCCTCTTTGAGTGCCCGGGAGAGAAGCTCCCGCTCGATCGTACGCGAGGGTGGCCGCTCCAGCATTGGTCCGGATTCTCGTTCCACTAACCCGGAAGAGAACGATTCCCGGTCTTCCGGGATGGACCGGATACTCCCGGTATTATAGGAAGACAAAGCATAATCTGTTGACGAATGATTCATTATCTTTTATGATTAATATTCGCGACGCGACTCGAGAAACACTACGAACGGAAAAGAAAATTTTTCGAATCAATGAAAAAAAAATTGTATTATCAAAACGGCAAAAAAAAAGAAACAGCGTACGCGAAACTACCGTATTCAACAATAGCGCCAATATGCGGAAAGTCGCTTTTCTCAAAAACCGAAAGGACGCGAAATAACCACCCGTTGATGGTTTGGAGAGGAGAAGGTTGGAGAGAAATCTTTATTGCATGCAATCTTTTATTAGACGGCACAAGCAAACACAGAAAAAAAGAAAAAACAATTTTTAGGATCGCCTAAAAATTCGGTTCGAATCGGGAAAGCGGTCCCGATTGGTACGCACGAGTGAGAGAACAAATAGAGCTAGCGAGAGGGAGGAAAAATGTTCGAATTAATATTACCCTTTTTTACGAAAAAAAAGAAAAAGGAAATAAACGATCTTAAACGAAATTCGAAAATTATCTTAAGAAAAAGAATTAATTTTTATCGAAAAAAAATCTACGGAAAGATTCGAAAACGCGAAACTAATTTCTCCCGGAGCTATCCAGACGGTTCTGGAAAGTTCCGGAACGACACCCAGCACGTTCGGCCGGCCTTTCGGACACAACGAAGAGTGCCGAAATTCCGGAAAAAGAAAGAAAATCGAAAAAGAAAAAAAAAACCCGAATTATTTTAAAAGTTTTTAAATTATCGTGGGCCCCACGTTGGGCGCCAATTTGTGACGTAGTTGCAAATTGCGCGCAACGTGGGCTAAATCGAAATTTAACGAAAGAACGTTACGAAAAAGAACGAAAAAGAGAACCCGAATTATTTAGACGTTTTTTGTTTTAACGTGGGCCCCACGTTGGGCGCCAATTTGTGACGTGGAATTCGGGAGGGTCGGGCAACCTCCCCCACGTGCACTTCTAATCTTCCGTTGGGCGCCAGCCAGGGTCGACCTGGCCGTGCTGGGTGCTGAAAAACTACGGAAAATAAGGTTTGGGGACCGGGAAAATGAATAAGAACTCCCGGAATCTACTATAATATCACAACACCGGATCTTTATTCCCGGCCGAATCCCATAAAAAGAAATAACATCAAAAAAAAAGAAAGAAATCGAAAATACTAATGATATTCCTAACGCGAAAATAATCTACATTCGCACCGGGAGAAAATCCGGCGATCGGAGTTCACCCGGTGTACGCGAAATGGCGGCCGAGACGCGACCGGCTCGCCCGTTCCTCTCTCGCACACACTCTCACTCGTTCTCTCTCTCTCTCACACACTTAAATCTATTCTGGGGGCTCCCGGAGAGGCCGGACAGCTCCCCTGGGCAACACTCCCGGTCCGGGCGTCCGGAACCGGGGAATAATATCAAAAAAAGAAAAACGGAAATATGACGAAAAAGGGGAAAAAGGACGCTTCCTTTTTCTCCCCCGGAACTTTCCCGGCCGCGTGCCGAGAAAACGAAAATAACAGTAATAACAACAAAAAATGACACGAAACAAAAAGAAATAAGCGAGAAGCCTTAAGCCTCGCTCACGCACCTCCTTTTAACTCAAAGTTGGAGTTAAGGCTCCCTCCGCGTCTCTCCCGGCGTACAGAAATATGGCGGCTTTCGTGGTCGCTGTCGATCCGTCCGTCTCTCCAGGCGTCGAAAACGAGAATGAGCTCCGTCGTCCGGCGTTCGAGAGGGGGAAGTCGATCGCCGGCTGCCTCGATCCCTCGTCGATTCGTCCGGTGCTGCCCTCCGAACTACCGGCGTCCGGCTGGGTTCGGCGGGAAGGTTCGAAGTCCTCGTCTCCCGGGCTTCCTGTTCCCGGTCGTGATATCTCCCGGGCGGTCTGGGTCCTCACGTGGACGATTCCTCGGTGGAGCCGGGACAGCGCCGGTGGATTTTCCCCGGTCCTGGCGAGGGTGGGGCGAGTTTCTCCTTCCTTGGGACGGCCGGGACTCGAATCGTCTCCCGGTTCCCGCGTGACAAGATGGTCGTTGGAATTCCAGCCTCGATTCCCCCGTTGCTCGACGGTCGATTTCGGATCGATCTTCCGGTGGACTCATGAAACGAGATGGAGCGGCAGAAGTGACAGTTTTAGGTTAGGTTTGGTTGCCCAGGGGATACGGCGGTGCCTTACCGGTCGTCCGGGATTCGGATTCCCCGATTCCCGCGTTCGACGCCCTTACGAGATAGGACGGTACGTGACTACTGTGGATGGGGTTCGTAAAACCCCATCACAACATTTTAAAGCACTTAAATTAACTAAAGATATCTCATTTGATTCCTGATTGCATTCATAGATAAAATTTAAAGAATTTTCTTCCAGACTAACTGAAAAAGGATTAGAAATCTGATGGTACTTTTTCAAACAAGCAAAGTTTGTACCCGGACAAGAGCAAGCTTTACTACAATTGCAATCTGTGAATCGAACGAAATTTTCGATAACCGCCATGTTATCTTTTTGATTTGCTACATATTTAACATAAAATGATTCAGTTTTTTTATCATTATGATCAAATTTTGAAGAATACAATATTTTGTCCTTGTACAGTTTATTAAAATAAAAGACATTTTCGCCTGGCAAGTTGCCCAAAAATAGTTTCTGCCAATAATTCTTATTTTTTATATTTATTGCGCGGCCGCAAATATATGTAGACTTTTCAATTTTTGTTAAATTTAACTTTTTTTTCGAATTATTCAGCGTTTCACAAAATGAGTAAGCTTCGTCATTTCCTTTTAAGTATTTAGTTTTTAAGTTATTTGTTTTTATAAACATACTCAAATTGTGTACAATTTGCAAATCTGCTCTATTACTGCTGAAGACGAATGCCTTTAGTTTGCCATTCAAGTCCTCTAACGGAAAGCATGAGGTTGTCCACAAAGGGCCTAAGCGTCGTACAACAGTAGGTAGATGGTACAAGCTATGTATATTACACGTCATGTATCGAAGGCCATAAAGATTTTCAAATTTCATTAAAAAATTTTTTATCAATTTTTCTGAAAAATCAACTTGTTGACTTGTAATTTTTTCTTGACATAAAATAAATATTGCTAATACGAGACACATGTAATGATCGAAATATTCGTGTGATAAGATACCCTTTAAAATTGGCACAGAGTAGTAAAAAAACCAGTTTTTGTACTCAGATGCCTTCCAATAGCTAAAATATGATTTGATCGATCTGGGACGTCTCGCGACGTATGCTGGCGGATTTACAGATTCTAGTCTTGAATCGACTACTTCTACTAATTCTTTTACATTAAATATTTCATTTGAAAATTTAGAATCGAACCATAACACACCTAGTCTTTTGATACAGCCTTCGAATACACAATGCATTACATCAATAGCAGTAGAACTGATGAACTTGTGACATATTTTAGATATAATAGTTGGACCCATAACGCCACAAACTGGTTTTCTAATTTCACAAGCTTGTTCGGCATTTTTTAATGTCTCGTTTTCACTGCGCAAGTATATTTTATCTCTGTAAGGATATACGCGAACTTTATGAACAGCCGAACCCTCTTCGTAACAAATCTGACATCCAAATCGACCATTATATTGGCGCATAGATAAGAATAATGCTTTAGCAGGCAGGTCACAACTACCACACAAAATCATTCCTCGAATTTTTACAACAGTGTTCAAGTCTTTCACATGCAAATCAACGCCTTTGTACAAATTTTGAAATGATTTCATTAAAGGATCTAAAAACATGTTTGGAGCTGGTTTTTTTTCATCAAACCATAAAGATACTAATAAAATATTTTCAAGTTTGTAACGTTCTTCATAAGGAAGCTCTAATATTACTAAACAAAAGCTCCATATACTAAATTTAGATGATTTGAAAATTTGAATGCCGTCTGTGTACCACATAAAAGAAATATTATTCTTATTACTCAAGAAATTTTTTTTTTCCGTCAATTCTTTATATATAGTACCATCATAAATATCTCGATACAATGATTGTTCTGTATTTAATAGTGTATTTCGGTTATTTAATTTGTTATAGAAATTAGGACGTTCAAATAAGGACTCTAATTGTGGTATCACAGGAATTTCTAGAAAATATTTTTTTTCTCTTTCATTGCACTCGCAGAAATTCAAACTGTCATAATATTCATCGTCATTAATAGACTCATCATTGTCAACGTCATTATCAGTATTTTCAATCGAAGAAGTGCATTTAGAACAATAAAAATGTTTTTTGATTATCGTTTGCTGAATATTGTTAAAGTGTTTTAAAAATTTATAATAGCTGCTTGGACAGTTATTTGGCTCTGGTAAAATCAATCTTATTAAAATTAATATTTGAGTAATAGACGTAGCTGACAATCGAAGTTTCGATTTCAATGTTGCTAAGCAAATAACAAAGTCTAATGTTCTGAACGACGCACCAGGATAAAGTTCTTCGTCGAACGACGACGACTCTTCCTCTTCGATTTCATTTATGTCGCCAACGCTGCTTGAATCACTCCAGTTGTCGTAAACATCATCTTCCCCGTCAAAATCAGTCAAACCTATAATTTCAAACGATTTTCGTGTTGGTTTAGTGATTATTTAAAAAAATAAAAATTATTTTGAAAATTTTCACTTTTATTTATATTTGATTTTGAATCTGTAGTTCTTTTAAGTAAATGACGCATTTGTTTTTTTTTTCTTTTCAAAGCAAAGGGCTTTGAACAGGCTTTGTAGGCTTATGTAACAGGCCGCGGATGAGCGCAACTCTGGCCGTAAAGTACATGAAAGGATAGTAAATATACGGAAATGTATCTACAGTTATAAAAAATGTATTTAATTATCTCTCAGCTAAACAGTTTTCTTAACGTGAACCGATCCCCCCCCCTCCCCCCCCCAAAAAAAACCGTAAAAATAAAATTAAAAATTGAGTAAGAGAAACCTTTTGAAAGATTTTCCATTGATTTCTTAAAATTTTCATAATTTTGGATATTTATCAATCCCAAATCGCATACCAAATCAATTGCCGCAGAACACATTGGGATGGGTGTAGTAAAGTTGTCCTCTTCATGCATCTAAATTTACATTAAATAATAAATTTTATAAATTTTGCTTTCCGAATGAGGAATTTCTGAAATAATGAAATTTTTCGAATCGGCACATTAGATTTTTCTTTGTGTATATGTGTGTAAAATTTGAAGTGTATTTAGTATTTGTATTTAGTAACTTTTTATTTTTATTTTTAAATAATTATGTACATATTGATTTATGAATGACTTACTTCTAGTTTTTCTGCATCAATCTCTATTGATATGTCGCAACGAAGATCGGATAAATTTTTATCAAACAAATATTTTGATCTTTTCTTAACACTGTTTGAGTAATCTTTAAATAAAATTGGACGCTTTGACATTTTCTTGATTTACGTTTTCACTGGACTAGCGTTTATTATTTCGTAAAAACCTCGAGGACTGCCGTACATGCACGTATCATATATGAAATGCGTGAAAGAGCATAGAAAACGATCGTGATAAACGTAACCAGACTAATCGTCACCCAAATAACCAGCAGCCATCGGTCACTGTAAACGAATAGGCTTATTTTACTGGTTTTGCGTTCTTTGAAAGTCGATTTTCAGCGATCCTTTCGCGGCGATTGAGAGGCTGGCGTTTACGAGCTTTGGCTGACTTTGCTATTTCTCTTAACCAAGAAAAGTTTGTTTATATATGCGTAGATTTATAAAAGAAAATCTATATGTTCAATCGAATGAATTTGTCGCAAGCTAGTATCAATTTTTTTTATACACGTCAAAATCGTCTAACCTACTAACCTTCTCGCAAAAGCAAAGAAAAGTGTAGTGAAAAAGAAAAAAATGTTTGCTTTAGTATTTTGGGTTCGTGATAAAACAACTAGTGTAGTGTCAGAGAACGATTTGTTCTCAGATAAAGAAGAGGGTGAATTTACTTTCGTGCGTTATAAGGACAAACGTTTGTATCGAGCGAAAATTGTTAGAAAAAGTGGTAAGGTATAAACATTACATATTTTTTCGAAGAAAATGACTGTACGCCACTATAGTACACACGTAGACTGAACGATAAGTAAAGCATGTACGTATTTAATTTATCGAATGTATTTTTTAATATCACATATGTAAATTAAAAAATTTTCAAATTTGCTCTCTTCTTGGCGCACACTTTGCTTATCGTTTAGGTCAGCCATGGTGACTTACAGAAAGTTCTCCTTTATTGATGTAAGTGAAATAATGAATTTTCCTCATTGCAGCTGATCAAGATTACTTAAGCTGCTTACCGGTAAATATCGAAGGGGAAATTCTAGTGAAAAATAGAAATACTGCTAGTAAATTGGCTAGTAAATCAGAACAAGTTTCTTTAAAACAAAAACAAAAAGCAATAAATGAAATGAAAAAAGCTTCAGTCAACTCTGCTAATCAGAGACTTATCCGCAAGCGACCGATTTTTGAAAGTTCAGAGTCTGAATCAGAGCAACAACAAGAACGCGAAAAAGAACAAGAAAAGGAAAAAGAACAAGAAAGGAAGCAATATGGTCAGAGTGAGAATGAATATAGCGATCAAGAAGGAAACATAAGAAAAGAATTTGAACACGATGATGAAGAGCAATATCGTCAAAATAAACGCGAAAAAAAGCAAGAGCATGAACAACGAAGAGATCAAGAGAAATATAAAGAAAGCGAGAAAGAACATGAATTTGAATACAGTGACGATGAAGAGCAAGAGCTTGAAAACGAGCGCGAAAAAGGAAAAGAGCAAGATCGACAGAGAAAGCACAAAAGAGAACAAGAAGAGCGACGAAGAGAACGCCACGAAAGAGAACGAGAGCAAGATTTGCAAAGAGTTCGCGAGAAAGGACAAGAACAAGAACGAAGGAGAGAACAAGAGAAATATAAAGAAAGAGAGGAAGAATATGAGTTTGAATATAGTGACGATCAAGAGCAAGAGCTTGAAAATGAGCGAGAACGACAGAGAAATCGCGAAAGAGAAGGAAAGCAAGAACAACAAAGAGAACGTGAGAGAGAACGAGAGCAAGATATAGAGAGAGAAAATGAATTTGAACATAGAAATGTCGAAGACACAAGTCAAGAATTTCAACGAAATGAAAGAGACAAAGAGAGCGGGTATGAACGAGAGCATGAACGACTAAGAGAGTGCAAGAGAGAACGAGAGCGAGAAAAACTAAGAGAGCGCGTGAAAAAACGAAGGCAAAAATCACAAAAAAAATGTGAGAGCGAGCGGAAAAATGAAAGTGAAAATGAGTACAGCGATCGAGAACAAGACAAAAGTCAAGAACGAGATGCAAGAGACCAAGAGAGACAAAAGACATACAATGAAGCGGCCCTTAAAAAGATAGCAGAGTTAAAAAGACAGATAGCTGAATTGGAAAAAACAGTTCCCGGTACTCATAAAAATAAATATGCAAGGAATGAAAGTGAGGTAAGGTTATAATTACATAATTTTATTATGGAAATTTTTAATTACATTGCTAATGTAAAAATAAAATTTTCAGATTGATGATAATGAAGACCCTCTCAACACCTGTCGCCGTGGAGGTAATGGACGAGTTCTTCTTTGCAATCAATGGAATGTTTGGATAGATAAAGGAGAGCTCACTTACCTGCAACGATGGCTAGAGTCACCAAAAGAAATGACACGAAGATTATTGAAAATATTAGTTGGGATAGGTAATTTAAAAAGTATGTGCGCGAGAGGAAGATCTCAACAAACACGTGCTATTCCTGAAGATATTATGAAAGCTGTTGAATGTAAGATATATTTATTCATTATTAAATTAAATAATTTTAATAAAAGTGAGTAAAAAATATAACAATTTATTTTTAATTTCAGACTATGTTAACAGCAAATGTACGCACAGATTAAAACCATGCGAATTTACAACGGTCGTCAACATGATGTGCACCACGTTAAGGAACCCAAAAAAATGATATCGGTGCCATAAAAAAAATACTACAGTTATATTATTAAAGAATTTAATTAATATGATTTCATTCATACTTACATTATCATTGTAACGTTACTGTTATTAATTTAAACAAATAAATAATCAATAATCAGAGTTAATTGCGTTTTCATAATAATGATTATCAGAAATTGCTAAATATTGTGAATACATGGGCAATACATATTCAATGTTTATCCCACGCATTGGTAATATAAAACTCCAATGCATTGCTAATGTATCTGGCACGTGAAATTCCAAAAAAATCGAAAACATCGGCAACATATGAGTCAGATGTCGGATGGTGACTTGTAGCGATATATTTGCAATATATTTGCAATATGATTGCAATATTTTACCAATGTGTTGTGTGACGAGGCGACTTTTCGAGAAGCCGTCTCGTCCGTGAAAATCATCGCCTAGAAGTATTCTAGAATTTTCTTAGCCTTAAGCTAAGAAAATCGGCAAAAGAAATGCCACGCGCCGTGATTGTATGGAGTTCAATGCCCTCGACCTGGGAGGTTCTGCGAGTCGAGAAGGGGATCAGGCGGGGCTATCGGTATTGTATCCGGAGCGCCTGAGACTCGGGTGGGATAACAATAGCGAAATCGGCGAAGTGCAGAATGCGCTTCCCTAATTTCGCGAGGGAGTCGAGCGAGGTATCGAAATAAAGCTCCTCGCGAATTAGGGAAGCAGCCGCGAGGACATCGATGCAACTGCACTTCATAAAAAGATATGAGCCGTAGAAACTCATAGAAGGATCGTGAAAAACTCTACATTAGTCACACGAGCCCAATAATTCCGGGGCAAAAACTATCGAACTCGAGATCGTTCGATCGATCGGTTGAGAGGGATCCGCAACGATAAATAGGCGAGCCCCTCGAGGTCTCGCTCTCACTCGTTCGATTCAGAGAGACGAATCTCTGTCCGTCATCGTCGCGAATCCCTTGCCGATTATACCCCTTGAGCGGGTTGCATTACGAGTTAGTCGCGTTCACCCTTTTTGGTATTGGGCCCGAGAGCCCACAAGTATTTTGTGTTACCCCGAGATACGGGGCGAGAATATCCTGCTAGGACCTGTAGTGTAGCAGTGATATTGTGGGTGAACCCGAGTGAAGGGATTGTAAAGAAAGACTTACCGAAAGTGCGACGTAGTGGACGAGTAGAGGAGCCGTCCTTTCTTATTTGAAGGGCGGAACACGGTGTGTTCCTAAGGACTTGGGGAGTATTCCCCAGGAGGACATTGGTGCTACAAAGTTCCGGGGCAGGGTGCGAAGCATCGTGTCCGGAGGCGACCAGGGATCCCGCGGAATTTGGAGAGCGGAGAGACCGTTCCGCATTGGAAAGAAGGGCCGGTGAATTCCTCAAGAATTCCGCCCTAACTGCAATTGGAATTTCCATCCCAATAGGCAGTTAAGGCTTTTGGGGCCAATCCAAGGGCATACGGGAAGGGTCGGAGCGCGCAGTGGCTCCGAACCCCCTCTCTCCATAATCAACGCATCGGGGAGATGCAGTTGCGCCGTATCCAGCCGACATAGTCAGCCGATCCGGGGAAAGGGCCCTGCGTCACGGGTGACGTCAGCCGCCGAGTTGCCGAGGGAGACGAGTAGCTACGACGCATCGCGGTGGGGGCAGCGAGGGAGACCACGCGCCCAACAAGGATGAGAACATCGGGATCTGCGAACGATGAGTAGACTTTGATATGTGATTGCGATATATATATATATATGTACGACGTCTCTGGCGTGACGTCACGTAGAAGCGACCATATGTCCTAGAGAGAGTAAGAGCGAAACACTGTATTAGAAAGAAACGATAGAATCCGTTTATGTATGAGTGACGTCGGAACGTCTCAAAATTATGAGTGATGATGCGATTAGTTGCAGCGGGTTAAGTTAAGTTAAGATTGCGAGATATCATGTTATGATATGAGAGAATGATTCGTGCACCCGAAATTTATGTATTTTCTATTGAATTCAAATATATATTCTATTTTGCCTATAGTCTTACCATATTCGGGGTTACTATTTATTCATAGTGTTGCTACCATGAGAACCCATGGACAGACCCTGAACTGAGCTAGTCAGGTCTAGTTTTCGGAATAAATAGTGCGACCACTAATTCGGTAGCAGCGAGGAGCCGCGTCTCTTTTATGCGCCACTCGGGAGGAATCAAAGGGGGGAGATCGCTCAGCGGCGAGCCGTCCCACCCTAACTGCAACTGCAGTTAGAAGTGGTACGACGGTGGGGTTTTCCGTCCCATGATTCAGGGCGGGAGGTAAGACCACGCACCTCTTCCAGGTGTGTGATCCCGAATGAGACCCGAGTGAGCCGTTATAAAAATTGGCGCCCAACTTTCGGGGCCCGAGAAAAATTATAAGTTCAATTTTTCTGGAATAGGTGAAATTAGATTTAGAGTAATAGCATGGTCATCGTAAAAATTTGGCCTCATAAAACTGTACGGAATTCATGTAAATGGAAAGGAATTGGTGACGTAAGGATTTTGGTCGGAAAATAAGAAATGCGATATTAAGAAAATTTTTTTTTATTGAAAATTTTTCTTTTCTTAGGATATCTTTTTACATATGAAAGAGATTACATTTGGTTTTCTTATTATAAAAATCGGCCAAGAATCAGGAATTTCCACGAATCTGCCTGCTGTCTTTTTCGGTCACTAGACAAAAATTAACATCCATAATCAGCATCATCTGGCGCCCAGCGGATTCTCTCTGTGCGATTTGTTTTGTTTGATGAAATGTCCTCGGTGTAGAGTCTCAGAGGTGAGAGCTACCCAAGCGTAGGAAATTAGTGTTAGTCGTGATCGACTCTAGTGGTAGTCCATCTGTGTGGCGGTGACGTAGTCACGCAGCAGTGTCAGTGGCGAACCAAGAGCCGACTCACAGCTGTAGGATCAGCGCGAAGCCTGTGTGCGTGGTGACGTAGTCATCGTAGCGGCTGATTCCTACCTGACAGGATACACTTGCGTACTGTTCCTGTGTTTTGTGTTATTGTTGTCATTCGTAGCGTCTTGTTGAAGTTTAGAGTATCCGGAATAATGCGAGGAAAAGAGTAAATAGGGATCTTGAGCATTTTGTGAACCTGTCGAATCATTTGTTTATTTATTTATTTATTTATTTATTTACGCGGCTATTTATTTATTATTGTGGGTCTAGTAAATTATTTATTTGTGGGTCTATTAATTTATTAATTATTGTGGGTCAATTAATTTATGTATTAATTTATTTATTTATTCAGTGGCGTATTTATTTATTTATTTATTTATTTAAATAAGTGATGTCGACGAGGGCACAATTAGAGGCCATGTCGGCGGACGAGCTGAGAGCTCGCGCCGAAGAATTGGGTATTAATGTCGAGGGAGCGGACGATGAAATGCGTAGGTCGATCTTATGGTATCTAGAGAGACGGTCCCAGGTAACTCCCTTCGGAAGGAGGAAGAAGGTCCGGCTGAAGCCCCAAGAGTGGACGGTAGTCCCTGGAGGCGGAGGATGGCCCGGATTCTTGCCCTACACACTTTGGTCAGACTTTATTAAATCCCTTAAACCGGATAGGGCCCCTGAATAGATGGATTCAGGGCGGACAATTTACTCGCGACACCAAGAGTGTGTATTGTTTGTTAGTTAATTAATTGTGCCTCGTGGAGTAGGCCGTAACGATTGTGTGTGTTAGGATAATTTATTAGAGTCACCTCGCGGAGTAGGTGCTAAGAGGAATAATTAGGATTATTAGTATTAATGGTACCACAGTCTTCATGGAGTAGGACATTAAGAAATAATAAGAAATGAGGGAGTAGGGGGACGCCACCCCGAAATAAGGTGCTCGGCACGACCTCATGGGAGTCGGTCACGGTTGCCCGTTGGGGACCCCAAGTGACGCTCCACTGGCTAGGTTTGGACGCAAATCTAGGTCAGGGCCAATTCCAGGAAGGAATTGTCCCGCCGGTAGGAATTCTGAGGGAATTCCAGAGTTGTTGATTGTGGGATTCCGGAATGTAATTAATTGGTAGGAATTCCAAAAATTTAGTTTATCGTTCAGGGTATTTGAGAACTACCAAAAATTAGTTTGGGAAAGATTCGTGGAAGGTAATTGAAAGTTAGCGGTTTTTGGTCGACCTGTAAAATAACATCTATAAAACAATTCCCTTACGAGTACCATTTCTTTTCCACATCTCTTTCATTAAGACGAGCTAAAAGTACTGAACGTAGGGAAACTGTCTTCGAATTTTGATTGTATAATAATATTTAGGCATCGCATGCCTTGCGTTCCGAAGCAGTTAATTAGGGATTAGGATTAATTTTTGTAACTTGTAGTGCAGGGTTGCAAAGATTTAAATTGACTCTCATTAACCCGTATTGCATATGTGAACCAAATGATCTGTTTTTCTTCTCAAGGGACATCGCAGGGTCGAGGGATGATTTTCACCAAGTTGTGAAAGTCGGTCTTTCAAGACCTTGGCTTTCATCTTGGTGGGGGGGTTTGTGACGAGGCGACTTTTCGAGAAGCCGTCTCGTCCGTGAAAATCATCGCCTAGAAGTATTCTAGAATTTTCTTAGCCTTAAGCTAAGAAAATCGGCAAAAGAAATGCCACGCGCCGTGATTGTATGGAGTTCAATGCCCTCGACCTGGGAGGTTCTGCGAGTCGAGAAGGGGATCAGGCGGGGCTATCGGTATTGTATCCGGAGCGCCTGAGACTCGGGTGGGATAACAATAGCGAAATCGGCGAAGTGCAGAATGCGCTTCCCTAATTTCGCGAGGGAGTCGAGCGAGGTATCGAAATAAAGCTCCTCGCGAATTAGGGAAGCAGCCGCGAGGACATCGATGCAACTGCACTTCATAAAAAGATATGAGCCGTAGAAACTCATAGAAGGATCGTGAAAAACTCTACATTAGTCACACGAGCCCAATAATTCCGGGGCAAAAACTATCGAACTCGAGATCGTTCGATCGATCGGTTGAGAGGGATCCGCAACGATAAATAGGCGAGCCCCTCGAGGTCTCGCTCTCACTCGTTCGATTCAGAGAGACGAATCTCTGTCCGTCATCGTCGCGAATCCCTTGCCGATTATACCCCTTGAGCGGGTTGCATTACGAGTTAGTCGCGTTCACCCTTTTTGGTATTGGGCCCGAGAGCCCACAAGTATTTTGTGTTACCCCGAGATACGGGGCGAGAATATCCTGCTAGGACCTGTAGTGTAGCAGTGATATTGTGGGTGAACCCGAGTGAAGGGATTGTAAAGAAAGACTTACCGAAAGTGCGACGTAGTGGACGAGTAGAGGAGCCGTCCTTTCTTATTTGAAGGGCGGAACACGGTGTGTTCCTAAGGACTTGGGGAGTATTCCCCAGGAGGACATTGGTGCTACAAAGTTCCGGGGCAGGGTGCGAAGCATCGTGTCCGGAGGCGACCAGGGATCCCGCGGAATTTGGAGAGCGGAGAGACCGTTCCGCATTGGAAAGAAGGGCCGGTGAATTCCTCAAGAATTCCGCCCTAACTGCAATTGGAATTTCCATCCCAATAGGCAGTTAAGGCTTTTGGGGCCAATCCAAGGGCATACGGGAAGGGTCGGAGCGCGCAGTGGCTCCGAACCCCCTCTCTCCATAATCAACGCATCGGGGAGATGCAGTTGCGCCGTATCCAGCCGACATAGTCAGCCGATCCGGGGAAAGGGCCCTGCGTCACGGGTGACGTCAGCCGCCGAGTTGCCGAGGGAGACGAGTAGCTACGACGCATCGCGGTGGGGGCAGCGAGGGAGACCACGCGCCCAACAAGGATGAGAACATCGGGATCTGCGAACGATGAGTAGACTTTGATATGTGATTGCGATATATATATATATATGTACGACGTCTCTGGCGTGACGTCACGTAGAAGCGACCATATGTCCTAGAGAGAGTAAGAGCGAAACACTGTATTAGAAAGAAACGATAGAATCCGTTTATGTATGAGTGACGTCGGAACGTCTCAAAATTATGAGTGATGATGCGATTAGTTGCAGCGGGTTAAGTTAAGTTAAGATTGCGAGATATCATGTTATGATATGAGAGAATGATTCGTGCACCCGAAATTTATGTATTTTCTATTGAATTCAAATATATATTCTATTTTGCCTATAGTCTTACCATATTCGGGGTTACTATTTATTCATAGTGTTGCTACCATGAGAACCCATGGACAGACCCTGAACTGAGCTAGTCAGGTCTAGTTTTCGGAATAAATAGTGCGACCACTAATTCGGTAGCAGCGAGGAGCCGCGTCTCTTTTATGCGCCACTCGGGAGGAATCAAAGGGGGGAGATCGCTCAGCGGCGAGCCGTCCCACCCTAACTGCAACTGCAGTTAGAAGTGGTACGACGGTGGGGTTTTCCGTCCCATGATTCAGGGCGGGAGGTAAGACCACGCACCTCTTCCAGGTGTGTGATCCCGAATGAGACCCGAGTGAGCCGTTATAGTTGGTACAAGCAAAATGCAATATATTGCAAGTATATGGCCAATACAATTAATTTTTGCGCGGGTAGAAATGACCCTATCCCGATCGATTTTGAATATTTAATTTTCACCCATTTTTGGGAGGGTCAAAGTAGGTCCAAAATTTTACCTTTTTGCACCTTTTTGGACCACCTAAGATCGACTTTTTCTCAACGGCTAATCGAGCTAGGGATTCCGGCGGGTGCTCAATCGACGTGTTTTCGCGCGTAGAATGCAATGGAATCGTCAGAATTGCCGATATCCCAAAGGAAATGGCACTTTTGGCCCAAAAACCCCATTTTTGGTCAAAATAACGTGGATATCTTTTTCCCTATTGAGATTTCGACCCCGAGCACCTGAAAAATCGATTCTACGCGCAAAATTACCCCTAGAAATGACCCTATCCCGATCGATTTTGAATATTTAATTTTCACCCATTTTTGGGAGGGTCAAAGTAGGTCCAAAATTTTACCTTTTTGCACCTTTTTGGACCACCTAAGATCGACTTTTTCTCAACGGCTAATCGAGCTAGGGATTCCGGCGGGTGCTCATTCGACGTGTTTTCGCGCGTAGAATGCAATGGAATCGTCAGAATTGCCGATATCCCAAAGGAAATGGCACTTTTGGCCCAAAAACCCCATTTTTGGTCAAAATAACGTGGATATCTTTTTCCCTATTGAGATTTCGACCCCGAGCACCGGAAAAATCGATTCTACGCGCAAAATTACCCCTAGAAATGACCCTATCCCGATCGATTTTGAATATTTAATTTTCACCCATTTTTGGGAGGGTCAAAGTAGGTCCAAAATTTTACCTTTTTGCAGCTTTTTGGACCACCTAAGATCGACTTTTTCTCAACGGCTAATCGAGCTAGGGATTCCGGCGGGTGCTCATTCGACGTGTTTTCGCGCGTAGAATGCAATGGAATCGTCAGAATTGCCGATATCCCAAAGGAAATGGCACTTTTGGCCCAAAAACCCCATTTTTGGTCAAAATAACGTGGATATCTTTTTCCCTATTGAGATTTCGACCCCGAGCACCGGAAAAATCGATTCTACGCGCAAAATTACCCCTAGAAATGACCCTATCCCGATCGATTTTGAATATTTAATTTTCACCCATTTTTGGGAGGGTCAAAGTAGGTCCAAAATTTTACCTTTTTGCACCTTTTTGGACCACCTAAGATCGACTTTTTCTCAACGGCTAATCGAGCTAGGGATTCCGGCGGGTGCTCATTCGACGTGTTTTCGCGCGTAGAATGCAATGGAATCGTCAGAATTGCCGATATCCCAAAGGAAATGGCACTTTTGGCCCAAAAACCCCATTTTTGGTCAAAATAACGTGGATATCTTTTTCCCTATTGAGATTTCGACCCCGAGCACCGGAAAAATCGATTCTACGCGCAAAATTACCCCTAGAAATGACCCTATCCCGATCGATTTTGAATATTTAATTTTCACCCATTTTTGGGAGGGTCAAAGTAGGTCCAAAATTTTACCTTTTTGCACCTTTTTGGACCACCTAAGATCGACTTTTTCTCAACGGCTAATCGAGCTAGGGATTCCGGCGGGTGCTCATTCGACGTGTTTTCGCGCGTAGAATGCAATGGAATCGTCAGAATTGCCGATATCCCAAAGGAAATGGCACTTTTGGCCCAAAAACCCCATTTTTGGTCAAAATAACGTGGATATCTTTTTCCCTATTGAGATTTCGACCCCGAGCACCGGAAAAATCGATTCTACGCGCAAAATTACCCCTAGAAATGACCCTATCCCGATCGATTTTGAATATTTAATTTTCACCCATTTTTGGGAGGGTCAAAGTAGGTCCAAAATTTTACCTTTTTGCACCTTTTTGGACCACCTAAGATCGACTTTTTCTCAACGGCTAATCGAGCTAGGGAGTCCGGCGGGTGCTCAATCGACGTGTTTTCGCGCATAGAATGCAATGGAATCGTCAGAATTGCCGATATCCCAAAGGAAATGGCACTTTTGGCCCAAAAACCCCATTTTTGGTCAAAATAACGTGGATATCTTTTTCCCTATTGAGATTTCGACCCCGAGCACCTGAAAAATCGATTCTACGCGCAAAATTACCCCTAGAAATGACCCTATCCCGAACGATTTTGAATATTTAATTTTCACCCATTTTTGGGAGGGTTGTAATGTCCGAGCAATTTCCAAGCTATAATTCATGTATATATATATATACATATATATATATATATATATATATATATATATATATATATATATATATGTATATGAATCCACAATTCATATTTCATTTAGATAGGACATTTGATACAAAATTGAAATGAATATCGAAGACGTATTGATCGAAGACAATATTGGAGGGCCTATGGGAGCCGATAAGAATTAAACTCAGGTGACACCAACGCAAAAGTTCGTGAGAATCAATGCGAATAATAACAATTGTCATACCGTAAGGATCTAATGACAAATTCATTGGACTTTGATCTGTATAATTGAAAATTGAGAAGGTTCTTCCGAAAGGAGCCTAAGAAGGGATACCACGACATCGCGAAGGCCCCTCCAAAGACTAGGAGGGCCAATAAGAAAATTAATTTTTAATTAAAGACAAATGAGCAATTAGAAGCTCCCACTTTATTAATTATTAACCAATAGTGTTAAGAAAAATCATGTACTTGCGAACCTTCCAAGGAAGGGAAGCAAATTTTCTATCTTTAAAACCCCATGCGGAGCGACTCTGAGCAGCATTTTCTGGGTCGCCTACCTTTGACTAAATATCATTTAATCAAGGACTGATTGTCAAGTACTAAATTTATTCAAAACCAAACCGAACTATCTTCTACAATTTCCATGTTCTACAAATTCAAAATCATTAAGTGTCGTGCGTTTAAAATTAACAGTTTGTAACAAAGATAAAGAGAACAGTTTGAATAAAGTTTTTTTGAAAATTATACATAAATAAATGTGTAGTGTTGATTAAGAGTAAAGAGAAAACCATTTCACCATCCAAAAACCGGATCAAGGGTTCTGACTAATCAACCCTTCCAGAGAGATCGACCTGCCGTTCCACCACCTCAATTGACGAATCTCATTTTCTTGAGAACAAAAGTAAGAAATTTCAATACTATTCGTTTTTCTCCTTTTGATTGATTCGCGTTGTCATATAAATATTCCAAAACTGATTTTATTAACAACAACTGTCCCTTCCTAATTTTCAAATGTGGATTTAAAACTGTTTATCATTAAGTTCCACCCATCCTTCTCTTTCAAATTAATTTGAAGCTGGTTTTCCAGTTAAAAATTTATTTATCCAATCCTTATCCGAAAATGGATATCAGTTAAAACCCATCCTTCTCTTACAAATTAATTTGAAGCTGGATTTTCAGTTATAATTTAATCATTTTCTTTCCCTTTACTAATAGTGAAGCCTAAATCTATTGGGAGAGCAGCCCGTGACCGACGGCGTTTGATCGCCTTTTTACAAAAACGCGGATTTCACGGACCCCTCCCAAGACCCAATATTATTGGAGGAATTAACGTAGAGTTTCGGGAAATTGGCGAAACACCGTCACCTCCCAAACCACGAGAAGAAGAAGAGGATTTTATTGAGGAAATTGGGATAGTGGGGAGAGTCCCATCTCCTATCCCGTATCCTTTGATTCCTCGAATTATTAGTAACTCTTCCCCTTCACAATCAACTTCTACTACTCCTCCTCCTCCTCCTCCTCCTGTTGTTCCCATTCATCAATCCACCCGAAACCCTCTTGAATTTCCCTGTTTCCCAGAAACAAACAAATATAAAATTCGTCCGGGACCTCCTCCCACTCCCGGAAGATCCGAATCCAACGATTATGACTCCAAGGAAACCCGGTACTGGGAAGTGGTGTTGAAAACTAATTCAAAAATAACCCCAGCATTGTTTAAGTTATTTAACAAAACCTCTTATTTGGATCAAATCAGATTTAAATTAGGGAATGATTGTTCACGATATTATAGTATCGCATATTTTAGAGATTGTTTAGGGTCCCAATCAAATTTGTGCATATTAGATCATATCGAGATGTAATTTGATTTACACAATAAATAAACATATAAATACTCGACTATATTTCTTTGTCTGCTTTGATTCCAATAATTTCCTATCCCTGAATTAGTAATTCACTAATTCAAAAATGGAAATTAAGTTTAAAATTGTACTTGGATTAACATCCAATACCGCAATTTTAAACGTAACAAATTGGGGGCTCGTCCGGGATTCTTGGAATTAAAAGCAGCAATAGTCTATTATTAAAGATAAAAATATATATACATCATATTCGAAATTCAGTTGAGAAAAATGGAAAGCCCTTTAGATTTATATACTTATTATGAATCAGAATGTAGTCCACCCAGAGAATACGGGTATTTCCAATCATACAAAGAGACCGACGAATATTTATTAGCGAATAAGAAAGAAAGAAAGTCAATTAAAAAATTAAACGGAACTCCTCCAATTCCTATTCACAGGCTTCAACTTAGATCCATACAAATATATGGACAGTTTTATTATTAAATTCAATGTCGCCAAATCCAACTCTAAATCGTACTATATCGTACAAAATCGTACTATATCTTACTATATCCTGCCAAATCCAACTCTAAATCGTACTATATCGTACAAAATCGTACTATATCTTACTATATCCTGCCAAATCCAACTCTAAATCGTACTATATCGTACAAAATCGTACTATATCTTACTATATTCTGCCAAATCCAATTCTAAATCGTACTATATCGTACAAAATCGTACTGTATCTTGCTATATCCTGCCAAATCCAATTCTAAATCATACTATATTGTACAAAATCGTACTATATCGTACTATATCGTACAAAATCGTACTATATCTTGCTATATCCTGCCAAATCCAATTCTAAATCATACTATATTGTACAAAATCGTACTATATCTTACTATATCCTGCCAAATCCAATTCTAAATCATACTATATTGTACAAAATCGTACTATATCGTACTATATCGTACAAAATGGTACTATATCTTGCTATATCCTGCCAAATCCAATTCTAAATCATACTATATTGTACAAAATCGTACTATATCTTACTATATCCTGCCAAATCCAATTCTAAATCGTACTATATCGTACAGAATCGTACTATATCTTACCATATCCTGCCAAATGTAATTCTAAATCGTACTAAATCGTACAAGATCTTACTATATCTTGCCAAATCTTACCAAATCATACCAAATCTGATTCTATATCATACTAAATCTTACCATATCTTGCCAAATCTTACCAAATCGTACCAAATCGTACTAAATCTGATTCAATATCGTACTAAATCATACTATATCTTACCAAATCTTGCCAAATCATACAAAATGGTATTATATCTTGTCAAATTATACTGACGTGGTTCTAAATCATACCATATCGTACTATATCTTGCTATATCTTACCAAATCATACTAAATCTTGCTATATTTTACTAAACCATACCAAATCTTGTGATAAATACAATTATAAACCCTACTAAGTTTTATTAACTTGTAGCACATTAAATAACTAATAGAGAAAACAAATATTTAAAAAAAAAAAAAAATTTCATATGAACTTATCATTTGAACATTGACTTATTAACGGAATTGTCTCTAATGTTAATGATCCTTTTTACTTTTAATTTAAAAGTAATGTCAGGTTATGACGGATCATCCAAGAACTAGGAGTCAAACTAGGTCGTTAAAAGATTCAGAAACTGAATCCGAGTCGGAATCAGGAGCATCTTTAGTTCCTGAATTCAAAAATCCTAATCCCCCAAAATCACACCGTGGAAGAAAACCTAAATCTTACGAAAACGTAGAAGAGTTGATTGAATTATCAGAAACAAAAGGTTTCGACCCGTTCAAGAGTAAATCAAAATTAGCTAGAGAACCCATTGATTCGAATAAAGTAGAGTTGCCAATAATTAATCAGCCTTCCACTTCTAAAAAGGGTATCAGTCTTATTGTCAAAATGGAAGACCAAGGACAAAACCCACAGAATCCAAACGATTCAGGTCAGTCAGTAGTACAGGGTAATCTTTTACTTTCAAGTCAGTTAGTCAGCGTTAAAGATGCTGCGGACTGTGTTCCGCGGTACAATGGGAAAAACATCCCTTTTATGCAATTTGTCGAAGGTTGCGAGGAAGCCCTCAAAATGTTATCTAGGCGAGAGGCAGAACCGCAATTAGTAAAATATATTCGAAGAAAAATCATAGAGGATGCAAGAACAAGCATTCAAGAGCATGATTTTCAGACGGTTGCGGCACTTGTCAAATTTATGAAAGGTCTTTATGCCCCTGGAAAGTGTGTAGGCCAATTGCAAGCCGATCTAATGTTACTTTATCAAAAAGATAATGAATTAATTGTAGATTTTGCTAATCGTATGAAAACTATTGCTAAAGAAATGAAAGACTTGCATTTGACCGAAAATAATTTAGAAGTTGACCCCGAATTTGTAAATGCCTTAAATTCCTCCATGCTAATAGTTTTCCGCCGAGGTGTAAAGACTCAAATAAGACAAGAACTGGGAACTCCCGTTAGTTTAGATGAGGCAATTAAGAAAGCAATTTTGATCGAAAAAGAATTAGATCAGATAGCTCAGGTCAGGAAGTTTTCAAAAAATAATTTTACCAAGTCAAAAGAAACTAAGATCAATGTTATAGAAACTCAACCAAATCTCTCCACTTCTAATGACGGAAAAACCATAATAATTTGTCAATTTTGTAAAAAACGAGGGCACGAAGCTGACAAATGTTACCGTTTAACAAAGCCTAACTGCCAAATTTGCAAAAGACAAGGACACGAGGCCGACAAGTGTTTCCGTAGAACTAATATTTCCAATCCAAATTTAACAGATCGCCCGAATCCAAATCCTACTACCTCTAGGAGTCAAAATTCAATTCCAGAGTGTCGCTATTGTAAAAATAGGGGACACACTATCGAGGAATGCCGAAAACGCGCCTATAATAACGCCCAAAATCGATCGGGAAACGGTCAGAATCCCTCTGTGAGGAGCGCACACGAGGGAACGACTCAAAATCCGCGCTCCCTTATGATAATAGGTGCGAACCAGGAGACTCGATCAGAGATCGATTCATCAGAGTAGCACACGTTAAGTTAGCACGAAAATCAGAGTCACCAACAATTTATCTAAATTGTTCTGGATTACCAAAGTCCGTCATCATGATGCTTGATACCGGAGCAGGTCCCAATATTATCAAAGAATGTTTTGTTTCAAAAAATCTTCCCGTAAACAGAAATAAAATTATAAAACTCAAAGGAATAACAAACAATTTTGTAACCACTAGAGGAGAAGTCAATCTAATTATAAAAGGAATTAGTACTCCATTCAATTTAGTTCCAGATGATCTTCCGATAGAAACAGCTGGAATAATTGGCACAGAATTTTTTGAAGAAACAGGTGCTAATATTAACTATTCAAAGGAACAGTTAGAAATAGGTAAAGAAGTTATACCTTTCTATAGCGAAGAAAGTATTCGAATCGCAGCTAGGAGTAAAACAATACTATTTGCCAGGGTTGCAAACACAAATCTAACAGAAGGATACCTTCCCCGTTTAAAAATTTGGGATGGTATTTATTCCGGGAATTGTCTCGTCAAAACTCAAGCCGGAAAAGTCTATTTTCCCCTGATAAATACAACTGAACAAGATATACATGTCAAAATTCCAACACTCGATATCCTTGAGTTCGAGGAAATTAAAACCCTCGAAGAAAAATCTAAAATGAATATTTCAAGTGATTCTATTCTAGAATCCATTTTTATTACCACCGAAAAGGATAAAGATAGAATATCTGAAATTAAAAAGTTGCTTCGTCTAGGGCATTTAAATAACGAAGAACTTAATCGCGTAGAAAATCTTATTAGTTTAAGCTATGACAGATTTCATTTACCTGATGATAAGTTAGAAGCTACCACAGTTTTAGAACATGAAATTCACACTACAGACGAATTCCCCATTAACACAAGACAGTACAGATTTCCACAAGTTCATAAGGATGAAATAAATCGACAAGTAAAAGAGTTGTTAGATAATAAAATTATTTGTCATTCAAATTCTCCTTATAACACACCTGTATGGATCGTACCTAAGAAGGCCGATTCAAAGGGTAACAAAAGATGGAGAATGGTTCTAGATTTTAGATCTTTAAATGACAAGACAATAGGGGACGCTTACCCTTTGCCAAATATTACAGAGATTTTAGATCAGTTAGGAGGAGCTAGATACTTCTCCGTGTTCGATCTAGCATCCGGATTTCACCAAATCAAAATGAACGAGAAACATAAACATAAGACAGCTTTTTCCACCCCGTACGGTCATTATGAATTTGATCGAATGCCTTTCGGTTTAAAAAATGCTCCTGCAACCTTTCAAAGGTTAATGGATTCAGTCCTTTCAGGACTACAGGGCATCGAGTTGTTTGTATATCTAGATGACATTGTAATTTATGCCAAAGATTTAGAAGAACACGATAGAAAATACCTAACTCTAATAGAAAGGTTGAGAAAAGCAAATTTGCAATTACAACCTGATAAATGCGAATTTCTACGAACACAAGTTAGTTATTTAGGTCATGTAATAGGTGAAGATGGATTAAGGCCAGACCCCAAGAAAGTAGAAGCTGTCCAAAATTTCCCTATTCCCAAAAACATAAAAAATATTCGACAATTTGCTGGATTAGTCGGATATTATCGCAGGTTTATTAAAGATTTTTCAAAAATTAGCAAACCCCTTACTCATTTATTAAAAAATGGTGTCGCTTTTATTTGGGGTGAAGAACAACAAACAGCTTTCGATACTTTAAAGAAGGCTATTTGCAATCCTCCAGTCTTACAATATCCAGATTTTAAACAGCCTTTTGTTTTGACCACTGATGCATCCGGTTATGCAATAGGCGGTATTCTTTCACAAGGAAAACCTAACAAAGATTTACCTATAGCATATGTTTCTCGAACTTTAACAGATGCCGAATTAAAATATGATACCTACGAGAAAGAAGCTTTAGCTATACTATATTGTGTTGAACATTTTAGACCCTACCTTTACGGCCGAAAATTCACTCTAATAACTGATCATAAGCCTTTATTATGGCTTAAAAGCGCGACTACAAACGCACGAGTATTACGATGGCGCCTTAGACTAGCCGAATTTGACTATGATATCCAATATAAGGCTGGAAAGACTAATGTTAATGCTGACGCGCTTTCTCGAAACCCAGTAAATATAGATAGATCCGATAAAGGAATTGTTAATTCCATGTGCGCAAATGTAGATGATCCACTAACATCAGTCTCAGAGATTGATAATGGCGCACGAACTGACTCAAATTTCGAAACCAATAAACTAAAAGACTTGAAAGAATCTTTTTCGGATATTAATACATGTTTAGAACCTATTTCAGAGAATTCTATATTACATTTCACTGATGAGGAATTAATAGATATAGCTACAGTTTTATTCCAAGACGAGATTTTCAAACAACAAGACTGTCTTGTTGTCACAAGAAGCCAGACCCAGAATCCTAATAAGAAAAATGAGGTACAGACTCCTGACCAAGCCAAAATTACTCGTAGAGGTCGAGGTAGACCTCCTAAAAGGAATCCCGAAACTTCCAAATTAGATAGTTCTATTAACACAAAAGAAAAATCGAAAAATTCTAAACGAATTTCAATTCCTGATTTTGAAAGACGAAAGAAAAAGAAAGGAGGATCTAGAGAACTTTCCCCAAATCCCTACACAACCTCGGATTCAAATCCTGAAACTACTTCTGACTCTGATTTAGACCTTCCTAAGCGAAGGAAGAAAACAAGAAATCATCCAATCCAGTCATCTGATGATTCAGCAAAATCACAGAAAAACATCAATAATAAAATAACTCCATCTCAGAATTCCGATGATGTTATAACTAACATTATTGAATCAAGAGATCCCTTGAAAATAAGAAAGGATAATGTGATATCCTTTGTTGATGTGAACAATAAACCTATCGACAAAGGAGCATTGGAATTATCACAATTAAATGTATTACCCCGAATAGTAAATATTAAAGCAGGCGAAATCAAGGCTGTAAAAAACGGCAAAAGATATGTTTTGATAATTTGCATAGGTGACAGCTCCAATGGTCCTAGTACAATTTTGGAAAATTTATATAAAGGCTTTCGTTCTTTAGAACAATTTGCAAGTAAAGAAGGACTAGGTTCAATTAGTATTGCTGAAAGTGAAACAATAAATACTGTATTTTGGACTGATGTTCTAAATACTTTAACAGAGGTTTTCAAAAACAGTAATACTAAAGTCATAATTTGTAAAGGACAAATAAAAATACCTTCAAAAGATCAAAGGGACATAATAACTAAAGAATTCCATTCCACTCCTATAGGCGGTCACAGAGGAGTTTCAAAAACATTCAATCGAATTAGACAAAATTACTATTGGGAGAATATGAAATTCGATATTCAAAATTTTATCAGCCAATGTTTACATTGCCAGTTAAAGAAGTTAGTCAGAGTAAAAACTAAACAGCCCATGATTATTACAGATACTCCGGGCACGTCCTTCCAAAAAATAGCTATGGACATCGTGGGTCCTTTACCTGTAACTTCTAAAAAACACGAATATATATTAACAATGCAAGATCAGTTAACTAAATACGCATTAGCAGTACCGTTAATAAATGCAACAGCTTCAAACATTGCTGAAGCATTCATAAAAAATTTTATTTGTATATTCGGCGCTCCTAAAGCTGTACTAACTGATCAAGGTAGGAATTTCCTTAGTGAATTACTCCGAATAATTGCAAAAATATTCAGGATCAAACAATTCAAAACCACTGCATTTCATCCCCAGTCTAATGGATCTTTAGAAAGATCACATCTTTCTCTCGTTGAATATTTAAAACAGTATATAAAAAAGGGAACGGAATGGGATGAATTGTTGCCTTTAGCAACGTTCAATTACAACACTTGTGTACATGAAGGGACAAAACACACTCCCTATGAATTAGTATTTGGGAAAATCGCTAAACTACCCTCATCCTTACCTCCATCAGAAACGGAAAAATTACCCACTTATGAGGGATATCTAAAAAAGCTAATCTTACAACTCCATACCTTGCACCAAATAGCTAAACAAAATTTAATGAATGCAAAGAAAAGATCAAAGTTGCATTATGATAAACGAATAAATCCTCAGACTTACAAACTAAATGATCTTGTCTATTTGTTGAAAGGTAATAAAGAAAGTAAACTAGCGGATCGCTACACGGGTCCACACGAAATTATCGAAATTCTTAATAATGGTAATGTTCGTATAAAAATTGGAAAAGGGACAAGAGTAGTCCACTCAAATCGATTAAAATTAAAACAAGAGATAGCAAAAACTATAAACTAAAACTACTCTTGTTCGTTTTCAGTGAAGTTACCGCACTTACTCTTAATAAGTGTTGTGACTTACATCCTAATCGGATCGCACCCCGGAGAAGGAATCATCGGGTACGATTGCGGAACGAAAATCAATAATGTATCTACGTTATCTTTGTTAGACATAGGCGATTGTAATATTGCGCATGAAAATATAAATGTTTCCAAAGTATTTGTACAAGTGCTCCAAATAAACGAATTTAGCCAAGTTAAGGTCGTTCAATGCAAAGTCGAAGTCGATCGCACCATCAAGAAATGCGGGATGTTTTCACATTCAATGGACGTCGCGAATGGAAAATACGCCTATCTAGAGGAAATTAGCCGCGATAGCTGCCTAAAAATGCACCATTTTGGAAGATACATCATTGGGAGCACCGAGATCGTTGGCCTGAAACCTAACCAGAGCACAACCAGACCTGTTACTTTAGCTGGTATCTTAAATAACGAAGGGACATGTGAAGGAACAGCTTATTCAGATCCATATGGAAGCTGGAGTGGCGTTTACGTCACTGGGACCATCAGAATAACACTGAGAGAATATTATGCAGCAGTGGATATGGATTCCGATAAAATTTTCCTAAAAACCGGAATTAGATGTCAATTCAACGAAGGAAGTTGTATGGACATAGAAGGCGGAGATACGTTTTGGGATCCTTTACCAGCAGACGATTGCAAGTTTAGCAAGTATGAAGTGCTATATGAAGGGTACGTGAATAAAATTACCAATGAGGACGAAAAAGAAAGGATTCTTTATTCCCTAGAGGAAGGAGACACAACCTTTGCTCTTGGTGGAAGGTCATCAATTATAATATGTGGACAACACGTATATCGAACTGAACACCCCAAACTACTGATTTTTGAAACAAGATTAGGTGACAAATTTTTAAAGAAAAAGAAATTAAATGTCTCAAATCTGGATATGTTCACCTACATAAACTCTAAATTCATTTACGTAGAAAGACACATCCGAACACAAATGAAACAGTTGTATCGAGATGTAATCACTCAACAATGCGAAATCGAACAACAAACGTTAAAAACAGCAATGAACACAGCTCTTTTAACACCAGATTCTTTCGCCTATCAACTGATGAAAGGACCAGGATATATGGCAGTCACAGCAGGAGAAGTAGTATATATCATTAAATGTATTCCCATAGAAGTTCAACTGGTACAAACTGACGAATGCTACAACCAACTGCCAGTTCGGAAGGACAATGTTTCATTTTTCCTTACGCCCAGAACGCATGTACTGTTGAAAACAGGAACACCGGCTACTTGTAATTCAATCCTACCGTCAATGTACCAATTCGACGAAGGATGGTATAAAATGATGCCAAAACCAATAGAAGGTTTTGCTCCAGAAATCATACAGCCTGCCACCAAACCCAAATGGCAATACAAAAATCCAGCTTCACTAGCGACAAGCGGAATCTATTCGGAACAAGACCTAACAGCGCTTCGGGACCACATCATGTTTCCTGCCGAAGGACCAGCCGTCTTACGGACCGTTGCAAGAGGAATAATGGGGCATCCAGCACCAATTCAAGGAGGATCCATTTTGAATTTGATTGACGAACAGGCTTTTAGCAGGATGACCGAAAAAGCATGGCGTAAATTTATGCAATTTGGAACATTTAGCGCAGGAATCATTAGTATAATGATGATTATTAAATTAATAAAGGCAATTATTGATACTATAATACATGGTTACGCTTTACATACTGTATACGGATGGTCCATAAAATTGATTGGAGCAATTTGGGACTCAGTAACCCAGCTTTTGCTACATCTCAGTAAAGCTTCTGAACCCAACGCATCTCCCAGTAAACCAGAGGAAACAGAACTACAGGAAGTGGAAAGCCACTCTCCTACCAGTCCCCCACTCTATCCAACTGTCTCAACACTACCACAAAATTTCGGAACTGAACCTACACCTACATTTTCCATAAAACCATAAATTTTATTAACAAATCAGGAATCCCAGGAAACTATAAAAAAAAAGAAATAATAATTCAGTTTCTCATAATCATTTCTGCTTCAGATGCCCGTAACCAGCAATTTAGATCTGCCAATGGAAGTAGGAGAATTTTTTGGACCAATCGATGGGCTATCTCCTTATGAGAATCAAAAAGCTTACAGGAAATTGTTTACTTTAAGATGCCTTAAGGCACCCATTGGAAAAACTATATATCTACACTTATATTCTAGAAAAAGAATTTGTCAAAAATGCTTCGAACATCGCTATTTAGAACGCGCGGGAGAATTCAGGGCATTAGAAGAAGTGCATGTTTTAATAAAAAAACAAAACATAACCCCATTATGTTGGATATGTCTCCAACACATCCTCATGATTAAAAAGGCAGTAAATTGCGTCGACTGTCTTGAGGAATACATTGAAAATGAAAAAGATAATTTTGAGAGGGAAGTACAAATAGTTCGACGGTGGGGTTGGGACGATTAATGAAGCTACCAATTAATTTTATGTTGTAACTTTCCTTCTTTCATTAGGTACGCCTGCAAAACAATTATCCATAACATACATTTTATCCTTTTTAAATTACATATACCTTATAATACAAGTTATTTCTTTTCTATACTCTAACGAAATCACTATTCATTTCATTGCTTCAGATGGCAGCAAAGTATTGTAAACCTGGACCATTCCAACCCGGAAATGAATTATATCCGCTGGAGTATTATTATTGTCAAACAGCGGAAGGTTACACATTAACATCGTGCGAAAAATATTTGTGTAGTAAATGTCATTGCAATATTGTGACCAATCATGAAGAAGTGGGCCCAAAATATCAAAAATTTATAATGCATCAACTTTTAAGTTACAATTTACGATTAAAATGTAACATCTGCGATGTAAATTTAGGAATGCCGAGTGCACCATGCGAGTACTGCGAGAAAAACTATTGGAAGCATCCTGAAGAATTAAGAAATAATAAAAAAATCTTAATAAGCCATTCGATAATAAAAGATGAGGAAATATATGTAGAAAATTGGAACCTCGAATTTCCTCTAGATAAGGTTTATCCGACATTTGAAATGTCTTTTCCGAAGAAAACTAAGAAAAAGAAAGTATCTGTAAAAGAATTAGGACCGGAATTTAAACAGCCACCAAAATTCCCAAAGGAAGCACCAATACCGCCTGCTCGCATGGAGGTTCTTTTGGCCAGAATAAAATTAAGGGAAGAAGAATCAAAAAGGAGCAATTAAAAACATTACAAATATCTATTACATATTATATATATTGTAATCAATTACTAAACTTTTAGAATTAAAAAAATATATATATAAAAATGTCTTCAAAAATGAAAATGTTTAAAAAAATAAGAAAATAAAAAAAATAAACAAAAAAAATACCATAAAATACTTATATCTACAAAATACAAGTATATAAACACACATATGTTGTTGCCAATAAATGAATCGCTAATTGTAAGAGCAATTTCATTATATTAATTTTTTTCTTTTATTCTATTTTCCTTTGTTATATGACTCGTTCCTCCTCATCTAACAAAGAAAAAGGTGGGAGGTGTAATGTCCGAGCAATTTCCAAGCTATAATTCATGTATATATATATATACATATATATATATATATATATGTATATGAATCCACAATTCATATTTCATTTAGATAGGACATTTGATACAAAATTGAAATGAATATCGAAGACGTATTGATCGAAGACAATATTGGAGGGCCTATGGGAGCCGATAAGAATTAAACTCAGGTGACACCAACGCAAAAGTTCGTGAGAATCAATGCGAATAATAACAATTGTCATACCGTAAGGATCTAATGACAAATTCATTGGACTTTGATCTGTATAATTGAAAATTGAGAAGGTTCTTCCGAAAGGAGCCTAAGAAGGGATACCACGACATCGCGAAGGCCCCTCCAAAGACTAGGAGGGCCAATAAGAAAATTAATTTTTAATTAAAGACAAATGAGCAATTAGAAGCTCCCACTTTATTAATTATTAACCAATAGTGTTAAGAAAAATCATGTACTTGCGAACCTTCCAAGGAAGGGAAGCAAATTTTCTATCTTTAAAACCCCATGCGGAGCGACTCCGAGCAGCATTTTTCTGGGTCGCCTACCTTTGACTAAATATCATTTAATCAAGGACTGATTGTCAAGTACTAAATTTATTCAAAACCAAACCGAACTATCTTTTACAATTTCCATGTTCTACAAATTCAAAATCATTAAGTGTCGTGCGTTTAAAATTAACAGTTTGTAACAAAGATAAAGAGAACAGTTTGAATAAAGTTTTTTTGAAAATTATACATAAATAAATGTGTAGTGTTGATTAAGAGTAAAGAGAAAACCATTTCACCATCCAAAAACCGGATCAAGGGTTCTGACTAATCAACCCTTCCAGAGAGATCGACCTGCCGTTCCACCACCTCAATTGACGAATCTCATTTTCTTGGGAACAAAAGTAAGAAATTTCAATACTATTCGTTTTTCTCCTTTTGATTGATTCGCGTTGTCATATAAATATTCCAAAACTGATTTTATTAACAACAACTGTCCCTTCCTAATTTTCAAATGTGGATTTAAAACTGTTTATCATTAAGTTCCATCCATCCTTCTCTTTCAAATTAATTTGAAGCTGGTTTTCCAGTTAAAAATTTATTTATCCAATCCTTATCCGAAAATGGATATCAATTAAAACCCATCCTTCTCTTTCAAATTAATTTGAAGCTGGTTTTCCAGTTAAAAATTTATTTATCCAATCCTTATCCGAAAATGGATATCAGTTAAAACCCATCCTTCTCTTACAAATTAATTTGAAGCTGGATTTTCAGTTATAATTTAATCATTTTCTTTCCCTTTACTAATAGTGAAGCCTAAATCTATTGGGAGAGCAGCCCGTGACCGACGGCGTTTGATCGCCTTTTTACAAAAACGCGGATTTCACGGACCCCTCCCAAGACCCAATATTATTGGAGGAATTAACGTAGAGTTTCGGGAAATTGGCGAAACACCGTCACCTCCCAAACCACGAGAAGAAGAAGAGGATTTTATTGAGGAAATTGGGATAGTGGGGAGAGTCCCATCTCCTATCCCGTATCCTTTGATTCCTCGAATTATTAGTAACTCTTCCCCTTCACAATCAACTTCTACTACTCCTCCTCCTCCTCCTCCTCCTGTTGTTCCCATTCATCAATCCACCCGAAACCCTCTTGAATTTCCCTGTTTCCCAGAAACAAACAAATATAAAATTCGTCCGGGACCTCCTCCCACTCCCGGAAGATCCGAATCCAACGATTATGACTTCAAGGAAACCCGGTACTGGGAAGTGGTGTTGAAAACTAATTCAAAAATAACCCCAGCATTGTTTAAGTTATTTAACAAAACCTCTTATTTGGATCAAATCAGATTTAAATTAGGGAATGATTGTTCACGATATTATAGTATCGCATATTTTAGAGATTGTTTAGGGTCCCAATCAAATTTGTGCATATTAGATCATATCGAGATGTAATTTGATTTACACAATAAATAAACATATAAATACTCGACTATATTTCTTTGTCTGCTTTGATTCCAATAATTTCCTATCCCTGAATTAGTATTTCACTAATTCAAAAATGGAAATTAAGTTTAAAATTGTACTTGGATTAACATCCAATACCGCAATTTTAAACGTAACATAGCCGTTGCAGGAGAGTCGACTTTAGGTGGCCCAAAATCGTGCAAAAAGGTCAATTTTTGGACCTACTTTGGGCCACCCCAAAAATGGGTCAAAATTAAATATTCAAATTCGATCGGGATAGGGTCATTCCTAGGGGTAATTTTGCGCGTAGAATCGATTTAGCGGGTGCTCGGGGCCGAAATCTCAATAAGAACAATCATATCCCGGTTTTTTCGACCAAAAATTGGGTTTTCGGGGCAAAAGGGCAACTTCCTTTGGGAAATCGGGGTTTCCGACGGTGCCTTTGCATTCTACGCGCGAAAATACATCGAATAAGCACCTGCGGGAATCCGTAGCTGAATTACCCGTTGCAGGAGAGTCGACTTTAGGTGGCCCAAAATCGTGCAAAAAGGTCAATTTTTGGACCTACTTTGGGCCACCCCAAAAATGGGTCAAAATTAAATATTCAAATTCGATCGGGATAGGGTCATTCCTAGGGGTAATTTTGCGCGTAGAATCGATTTAGCGGGTGCTCGGGGCCGAAATCTCAATAGGAACAAAGATATCCCGGTATTTTCGACCAAAAATGGGGTTTTCGGGGCAAAAGGGCAACTTCCTTTGGGAAATCGGGGTTTCCGACGGTGCCATTGCATTCTGCGCGCGAAAATACATCGAATAGGCACCTGCGGGAATCCGTAGCTCAATTACCCGTTGCAGGAGAGTCGACTTTAGGTGGCCCAAAATCGTGCAAAAAGGTCAATTTTTGGACCAACTTTGGGCCACCTTAAAAATGGGTCAAAATTAAATATTCAAATTCGATCGGGATAGGGTCATTCCTAGGGGTAATTTTGCGCGTAGAATCGATTTAGCGGGTGCTCGGGGCCGAAATCTCAATATGAACAACGATATCCCGGTTTTTTCGACCAAAAATGGGGTTTTCGGGGCAAAAGGGCAACTTCCTTTGGGAAATCGGGGATTCCGACGGTGCCATTGCATTCTACGCGCGAAAATACATCGAATAAGCACCTGCGGGAATCCGTAGCTCAATTACCCGTTGCAGGAGAGTCGACTTTAGGTGGCCCAATATCGTGCAAAAAGGTCAATTTTTGGACGTACTTTGGGCCAACCCAAAAATGGGTCAAAATTAAATATTCAAATTCGATCGGGATAGGGTCATTCCTAGGGGTAATTTTGCGCGTAGAATCGATTTAGCGGGTGCTCGGGGCCGAAATCTCAATAGGAACAAAGATATCCCGGTTTTTTCGACCAAAAATGGGGTTTTCGGGGCAAAAGGGCAACTTCCTTTGGGAAATCGGGGATTCCGACGGTGCCATTGCATTCTACGCGCGAAAATACATCGAATAAGCACCTGCGGGAATCCCTAGCTCAATTAGCCGTTGCAGGAGAGTCGACTTTAGGTGGCCCAAAATCGTGCAAAAAGGTCAATTTTTGGACCTACTTTGGGCCACCCCAAAAATGGGTCAAAATTAAATATTCAAATTCGATCGGGATAGGGTCATTCCTAGGGGTAATTTTGCGCGTAGAATCGATTTAGCGGGTGCTCGGGGCCGAAATCTCAATAAGAACAATCATATCCCGGTTTTTTCGACCAAAAATTGGGTTTTCGGGGCAAAAGGGCAACTTCCTTTGGGAAATCGGGGTTTCCGACGGTGCCTTTGCATTCTACGCGCGAAAATACATCGAATAAGCACCTGCGGGAATCCGTAGCTGAATTACCCGTTGCAGGAGAGTCGACTTTAGGTGGCCCAAAATCGTGCAAAAAGGTCAATTTTTGGACCTACTTTGGGCCACCCCAAAAATGGGTCAAAATTAAATATTCAAATTCGATCGGGATAGGGTCATTCCTAGGGGTAATTTTGCGCGTAGAATCGATTTAGCGGGTGCTCGGGGCCGAAATCTCAATAGGAACAAAGATATCCCGGTATTTTCGACCAAAAATGGGGTTTTCGGGGCAAAAGGGCAACTTCCTTTGGGAAATCGGGGTTTCCGACGGTGCCATTGCATTCTGCGCGCGAAAATACATCGAATAGGCACCTGCGGGAATCCGTAGCTCAATTACCCGTTGCAGGAGAGTCGACTTTAGGTGGCCCAAAATCGTGCAAAAAGGTCAATTTTTGGACCAACTTTGGGCCACCTTAAAAATGGGTCAAAATTAAATATTCAAATTCGATCGGGATAGGGTCATTCCTAGGGGTAATTTTGCGCGTAGAATCGATTTAGCGGGTGCTCGGGGCCGAAATCTCAATATGAACAACGATATCCCGGTTTTTTCGACCAAAAATGGGGTTTTCGGGGCAAAAGGGCAACTTCCTTTGGGAAATCGGGGATTCCGACGGTGCCATTGCATTCTACGCGCGAAAATACATCGAATAAGCACCTGCGGGAATCCGTAGCTCAATTACCCGTTGCAGGAGAGTCGACTTTAGGTGGCCCAATATCGTGCAAAAAGGTCAATTTTTGGACGTACTTTGGGCCAACCCAAAAATGGGTCAAAATTAAATATTCAAATTCGATCGGGATAGGGTCATTCCTAGGGGTAATTTTGCGCGTAGAATCGATTTAGCGGGTGCTCGGGGCCGAAATCTCAATAGGAACAAAGATATCCCGGTTTTTTCGACCAAAAATGGGGTTTTCGGGGCAAAAGGGCAACTTCCTTTGGGAAATCGGGGATTCCGACGGTGCCATTGCATTCTACGCGCGAAAATACATCGAATAAGCACCTGCGGGAATCCCTAGCTCAATTAGCCGTTGCAGGAGAGTCGACTTTAGGTGGCCCAAAATCGTGCAAAAAGGTCAATTTTTGGACCTACTTTGGGCCACCCCCAAAAATGGGTCAAAATTAAATATTCAAATTCGATCGGGATAGGGTCATTCCTAGGGGTAATTTTGCGCGTAGAATCGATTTAGCGGGTGCTCGGGGCAGAAATCTCAATAGGAACAAAGATATCACGGTTTTTAGGAACAAAAATAGGGTTTTCGGGCGAAAAGGTCAACTTCCTTTGGGAAATCGGGGATTCCGACGGTGCCATTGCATTCTACGCGCGAAAATACATCGAATAAGCACCTGCGGGAATCCGTAGCTCAAATACCCGTTGCAGGAGAGTCGACTTTAGGCGGCCCAAAATCGTGCAAAAAGGTCAATTTTTGTACCTACTTTGGGCCACCCCAAAAATGGGTCAAAATTAAATATTCAAATTCGATCGTGATAGGGTCATTCCTAGGGGTAATTTTGCGCGTAGAATCGATTTAGCGGGAGCTCGGGGCAGAAATCTCAATAGGAACAAAGATATCACGGTTTTTTCGAACAAAAATAGGGTTTTCGGGCCAAAAGGTCAACTTCCTTTGGGAAATCGGGGATTCCGACGGTGCCATTGCATTCTACGCCCGAAAATACATCGAATAAGCACCTGCGGGAATCCGTAGCTCAAATACCCGTTGCAGGAGAGTCGACTTTAGGCGGCCCAAAATCGTGCAAAAAGGTCAATTTTTGGACCTACTTTGGGCCACCCCAAAAATGAGTCAAAATTAAATATTCAAATTCGATCGTGATAGGGTCATTCCTAGGGGTAATTTTGCGCGTAGAATCGATTTAGCGGGAGCTCGGGGCAGAAATCTCAATAGGAACAAAAATATCACGGTTTTTTCGAACAAAAATAGGGTTTTCGGGCCAAAAGGTCAACTTCCTTTGGGAAATCAGGGATTCCGACGGTGCCATTGCATTCTACGCCCGAAAATACATCGAATAAGCACCTGCGGGAATCCCTAGCTCAATTAGCCGTTGCAGGAGAGTCGACTTTAGGTGGCCCAAAATCGTGCAAAAAGGTCAATTTTTGGACCTACTTTGGGCCACCCCAAAAATGATTCAAAATTAAATATTCAAATTCGATCGGGATAGGGTCATTCCTAGGGGTAATTTTGCGCGTAGAATCGATTTAGCGGGTGCTTGGGGCAGAAATCTCAATAGGAACAAAGATATCACGGTTTTTAGGAACAAAAATAGGGTTTTCGGGCCAAAAGGGCAACTTCCTTTGGGAAATCGGGGTTTCCAACGGTGCCCTTGCATTCTACGCGCGAAAATACATCGAATAAGCACCTGCGGGAATCCGTAGCTCAAATAACCGTTGCAGGAGAGTCGACTTTAGGCGGCCCAAAATCGTGCAAAGAGGTTACATTTTGGACCTACTTTGGGCCACCCCAAAAATGGGTCAAAATTAAATATTCAAATTCGATTGTGATAGGGTCATTCCTAGGGGTAATTTTGCGCGTAGAATCGATTTAGCGGGTGCTCGGGGCCGAAATCTCAATAAGAACAATCATATCCCGGTTTTTTCGACCAAAAATTGGGTTTTCGGGGCAATAGGGCAACTTCCTTTGGGAAATCGGGGTTTCCGACGGTGCCATTGCATTCTACGCGCGAAAATACATCGAATAAGCACCTGCGGGAATCCGTAGCTCAATTACCCGTTGCAGGAGAGTCGACTTTAGGTGGCCCAAAATCGTGCAAAAAGGTCAATTTTTGGACCAACTTTGGGCCACCTTAAAAATGGGTCAAAATTAAATATTCAAATTCGATCGGGATAGGGTCATTCCTAGGGGTAATTTTGCGCGTAGAATCGATTTAGCGGGTGCTCGGGGCCGAAATCTCAATATGAACAACGATATCCCGGTTTTTTCGACCAAAAATGGGGTTTTCGGGGCAAAAGGGCAACTTCCTTTGGGAAATCGGGGTTTCCGACGGTGCCATTGCATTCTACGCGCGAAAATACATCGAATAAGCACCTGCGAGAATCCGTAGCTCAATTACCCGTTGCAGGAGAGTCGACTTTAGGTGGCCCAATATCGTGCAAAAAGGTCAATTTTTGGACCTACTTTGGGCCACCCCAAAAATGGGTCAAAATTCAATATTCAAATTCGATCGGGATAGGGTCATTCCTAGGGGTAATTTTGCGCGTAGAATCGATTTAGCGGGTGCTCGGGCCGAAATCTCAATAGGAACAAAGATATCCCGGTTTTTTCGACCAAAAATGGGGTTTTCGGGGCAAAAGGGCAACTTCCTTTGGGAAATCGGGGATTCCGACGGTGCCGTTGCATTCTACGCGCGAAAATACATCGAATAAGCACCTGCGGGAATCCGTAGCTCAATTACCCGTTGCAGGAGAGTCGACTTTAGGTGGCCCAAAATCGTGCAAAAAGGTCAATTTTTGGACCTACTTTGGGCCACCCCAAAAATGGGTCAAAATTAAATATTCAAATTCGATCGGGATAGGGTCATTCCTAGGGGTAATTTTGCGCGTAGAATCGATTTAGCGGGTGCTCGGGGCCGAAATCTCAATAGGAACAAAGATATCCCGGTTTTTTCGACCAAAAATGGGGTTTTCGGGGCAAAAGGGCAACTTCCTTTAAGAAATCGGGGATTCCGACGGTGCCGTTGCATTCTACGCGCGAAAATACATCGAATAAGCACCTGCGGGAATCCGTAGCTCAATTACCCGTTGCAGGAGAGTCGACTTTAGGTGGCCCAAAATAGTGCAAAAAAAGTCAATTTTTGGACCTATTTTGGGCCACCCCAAAAATGGGTCAAAATTAAATATTCAAATTCGATCGGGATAGTGTCATTCCTAGGGGTAATTTTGCGCGTAGAATCGATTTAGCGGGTGCTCGGGGCCGAAATCTCAATAAGAACAATCATATCCCGGTTTTTTCGACCAAAAATTGGGTTTTCGGGGCAATAGGGCAACTTCCTTTGGGAAATCGGGGTTTCCGACGGTGCCGTTGCATTCTACGCGCGAAAATACATCGAATAAGCACCTGCGGGAATCCGTAGCTCAATTACCCGTTGCAGGAGAGTCGACTTTAGGTGGCCCAAAATAGTGCAAAAAAGTCAATTTTTGGACCTATTTTGGGCCACCCCAAAAATGGGTCAAAATTAAATATTCAAATTCGATCGGGATAGTGTCATTCCTAGGGGTAATTTTGCGCGTAGAATCGATTTAGCGGGTGCTCGGGGCCGAAACCTCAATAGGAACAAAGATATCACGGTTTTTTCGAACAAAAATAAGGTTTTCGGTCCAAAAGGGCAACTTCCTTTGGGAAATCGGGGATTCCGACGGTGCCATTGCATTCTACGCGCGAAAATACATCGAATAAGCACCTGCGGGAATCCCTAGCTCAATTAGCCGTTGCAGGAGAGTCGACTTTAGGTGGCCCAAAATCGTGCAAAAAGGTCAATTTTTGGACGTACTTTGGGCCAACCCAAAAATGGGTCAAAATTAAATATTCAAATTCGATCGGGATAGGGTCATTCCTAGGGGTAATTTTGCGCGTAGAATCGATTTAGCGGGTGCTCGGGGCAGAAATCTCAATAGGAACAAAGATATCACGGTTTTTAGGAACAAAAATAGGGTTTTCGGGCGAAAAGGTCAACTTCCTTTGGAAAATCGGGGATTCCGACGGTGCCATTGCATTCTACGCCCGAAAATACATCGAATAAGCACCTGCGGGAATCCCTAGCTCAATTAGCCGTTGCAGGAGAGTCGACTTTAGGTGGCCCAAAATCGTGCAAAGAGGTTACATTTTGGACCTACTTTGGGCCACCCCAAAAATGGGTCAAAATTAAATATTCAAATTCGATTGTGATAGGGTCATTTTTAGGGGTAATTTTGCGCGTAGAATCGATTTAGCGGGTGCTCGGGGCAGAAATCTCAATAGGAACAAAGATATCACGGTTTTTTCGAACAAAAATAAGGTTTTCGGTCCAAAAGGGCAACTTCCTTTGGGAAATCGGGGATTCCGACGGTGCCATTGCATTCTACGCGCGAAAATACATCGAATAAGCACCTGCGGGAATCCCTAGCTCAATTAGCCGTTGCAGGAGAGTCGACTTTAGGTGGCCCAAAATCGTGCAAAAAGGTCAATTTTTGGACGTACTTTGGGCCAACCCAAAAATGGGTCAAAATTAAATATTCAAATTCGATCGGGATAGGGTCATTCCTAGGGGTAATTTTGCGCGTAGAATCGATTTAGCGGGTGCTCGGGGCAGAAATCTCAATAGGAACAAAGATATCACGGTTTTTAGGAACAAAAATAGGGTTTTCGGGCGAAAAGGTCAACTTCCTTTGGGAAATCGGGGATTCCGACGGTGCCATTGCATTCTACGCGCGAAAATACATCGAATAAGCACCTGCGGGGATCCGTAGCTCAATTAGCCGTTGCAGGAGAGTCGACTTTAGGTGGCCCAAAATCGTGCAAAGAGGTTACATTTTGGACCTACTTTGGGCCACCCCAAAAATGGGTCAAAATTAAATATTCAAATTCGATTGTGATAGGGTCATTTTTAGGGGTAATTTTGCGCGTAGAATCGATTTAGCGGGTGCTCGGGGCAGAAATATCAATAGGAACAAAGATATCACGGTTTTTTCGAACAAAAATAGGGTTTTCGGGCCAAAAGGTCAACTTCCTTTGGGAAATCGGGGATTCCGACGGTGCCATTGCATTCTACGCCCGAAAATACATCGAATAAGCACCTGCGGGAATCCGTAGCTCAAATACCCGTTGCAGGAGAGTCGACTTTAGGCGGCCCAAAATCGTGCAAAAAGGTCAATTTTTGGACCTACTTTGGGCCACCCCAAAAATGAGTCAAAATTAAATATTCAAATTCGATCGTGATAGGGTCATTCCTAGGGGTAATTTTGCGCGTAGAATCGATTTAGCGGGAGCTCGGGGCAGAAATCTCAATAGGAACAAAAATATCACGGTTTTTTCGAACAAAAATAGGGTTTTCGGGCCAAAAGGTCAACTTCCTTTGGGAAATCAGGGATTCCGACGGTGCCATTGCATTCTACGCCCGAAAATACATCGAATAAGCACCTGCGGGAATCCCTAGCTCAATTAGCCGTTGCAGGAGAGTCGACTTTAGGTGGCCCAAAATCGTGCAAAAAGGTCAATTTTTGGACGTACTTTGGGCCAACCCAAAAATGGGTCAAAATTAAATATTCAAATTCGATCGGGATAGGGTCATTCCTAGGGGTAATTTTGCGCGTAGAATCGATTTAGCGGGTGCTCGGGGCCGAAATCTCAATAGGAACAAAGATATCCCGGTTTTTTCGACCAAAAATGGGGTTTTCGGGGCAAAAGGGCAACTTCCTTTGGGAAATCGGGGATTCCGACGGTGCCATTGCATTCTACGCGCGAAAATACATCGAATAAGCACCTGCGGGAATCCGTAGCTCAATTACCCGTTGCAGGAGAGTCGACTTTAGGCGGCCCAAAATCGTGCAAAAAGGTCAATTTTTGGACCTACTTTGGGCCACCCCAAAAATGGGTCAAAATTAAATATTCAAATTCGATCGGGATAGGGTCATTCCTAGGGGTAATTTTGCGCGTAGAATCGATTTAGCGGGTGCTCGGGGCCGAAATCTCAATAGGAACAAAGATATCCCGGTTTTTTCGACCAAAAATGGGGTTTTCGGGGCAAAAGGGCAACTTCCTTTGGGAAATCGGGGATTCCGACGGTGCCGTTGCATTCTACGCGCGAAAATACATCGAATAAGAACCTGCGGGAATCCCTAGCTCAATTAGCCGTTGCAGGAGAGTCGACTTTAGGTGGCCCAAAATCGTGCAAAAAGGTCAATTTTTGGACGTACTTTGGGCCAACCCAAAAATAAGTCAAAATTAAATATTCAAATTCGATCGGGATAGGGTCATTCCTAGGGGTAATTTTGCGCGTAGAATCGATTTAGCGGGTGCTCGGGGCCGAAATCTCAATAAGAACAATCATATCCCGGTTTTTTCGACCAAAAATTGGGTTTTCGGGGCAATAGGGCAACTTCCTTTGGGAAATCGGGGTTTCCGACGGTGCCTTTGCATTCTACGCGTGAAAATACATCGAATAAGCACCTGCGGGAATCCGTAGCTCAATTACCCGTTGCAGGAGAGTCGACTTTAGGTGGCCCAAAATCGTGCAAAAAGGTCAATTTTTGGACCTACTTTGGGCCACCCCAAAAATGGGTCAAAATTAAATATTCAAATTCGATCGGGATAGGGTCATTCCTAGGGGTAATTTTGCGCGTAGAATCGATTTAGCGGGTGCTCGGGGCCGAAATCTCAATAGGAACAAAGATATCCCGGTTTTTTCGACCAAAAATGGGGTTTTCGGGGCAAAAGGGCAACTTCCTTTGGGAAATCGGGGATTCCGACGGTGCCGTTGCATTCTACGCGCGAAAATACATCGAATAAGCACCTGCGGGAATCCGTAGCTCAATTACCCGTTGCAGGAGAGTCGACTTTAGGTGGCCCAAAATAGTGCAAAAAAGTCAATTTTTGGACCTATTTTGGGCCACCCCAAAAATGGGTCAAAATTAAATATTCAAATTCGATCGGGATAGTGTCATTCCTAGGGGTAATTTTGCGCGTAGAATCGATTTAGCGGGTGCTCGGGGCCGAAACCTCAATAGGAACAAAGATATCACGGTTTTTTCGAACAAAAATAAGGTTTTCGGTCCAAAAGGGCAACTTCCTTTGGGAAATCGGGGATTCCGACGGTGCCATTGTATTCTACGCGCGAAAATACATCGAATAGGCACCTGCGGGAATCCGTAGCTCAATTACCCGTTGCAGGAGAGTCGACTTTAGGTGGCCCAAAATCGTGCAAAAAGGTCTATTTTTGGACCTACTTTGGGCCACCCCAAAAATGGGTCAAAATTAAATATTCAAATTCGATCGGGATATGGTCATTCCTAGGGGTAATTTTGCGCGTAGAATCGATTTAGCGGGTGCTCGGGGCCGAAATCTCAATAGGAACAAAGATATCCCGGTTTTTTCGACCAAAAATGGGGTTTTCGGGGCAAAAGGGCAACTTCCTTTGGGAAATCGGGGTTTCCGACGGTGCCATTGCATTCTACGCGCGAAAATACATCGAATAGGCACCTGCGGGAATCCGTAGCTCAATTACCCGTTGCAGGAGAGTCGACTTTAGGTGGCCCAAAATCGTGCAAAAAGGTCTATTTTTGGACCTACTTTGGGCCACCCCAAAAATTGGTCAAAATTAAATATTCAAATTCGATCGGGATATGGTCATTCCTATGGGTAATTTTGCGCGTAGAATCGATTTAGCGGGTGCTCGGGGCCGAAATCTCAATAGGAACAAAGATATCCCGGTTTTTTCGACCAAAAATGGGGTTTTCGGGGCAAAAGGGCAACTTCCTTTGGGAAATCGGGGATTCCGACGGTGCCATTGCATTCTACGCCCGAAAATACATCGAATAAGCACCTGCGGGAATCCGTAGCTCAATTACCCGTTGCAGGAGAGTCGACTTTAGGCGGCCCAAAATCGTGCAAAAAGGTCAATTTTTGGACCTACTTTGGGCCACCCCAAAAATGGGTCAAAATTAAATATTCAAATTCGATCGGGATAGGGTCATTCCTAGGGGTAATTTTGCGCGTAGAATCGATTTAGCGGGTGCTCGGGGCCGAAATCTCAATAGGAACAAAGATATCCCGGTTTTTTCGACCAAAAATGGGGTTTTCGGGGCAAAAGGGCAACTTCCTTTGGGAAATCGGGGATTCCGACGGTGCCGTTGCATTCTACGCGCGAAAATACATCGAATAAGCACCTGCGGGAATCCGTAGCTCAAGTACCCGTTGCAGGAGAGTCGACTTTAGGTGGCCCAAAATAGTGCAAAAAAGTCAATTTTTGGACCTATTTTGGGCCACCCCAAAAATGGGTCAAAATTAAATATTCAAATTCGATCGGGATAGTGTCATTCCTAGGGGTAATTTTGCGCGTAGAATCGATTTAGCGGGTGCTCGGGGCCGAAATCTCAATAAGAACAATCATATCCCGGTTTTTTCGACCAAAAATTGGGTTTTCGGGGCAATAGGGCAACTTCCTTTGGGAAATCGGGGTTTCCGACGGTGCCGTTGCATTCTACGCGCGAAAATACATCGAATAAGCACCTGCGGGAATCCGTAGCTCAATTACCCGTTGCAGGAGAGTCGACTTTAGGTGGCCCAAAATAGTGCAAAAAAGTCAATTTTTGGACCTATTTTGGGCCACCCCAAAAATGGGTCAAAATTAAATATTCAAATTCGATCGGGATAGTGTCATTCCTAGGGGTAATTTTGCGCGTAGAATCGATTTAGCGGGTGCTCGGGGCCGAAACCTCAATAGGAACAAAGATATCACGGTTTTTTCGAACAAAAATAAGGTTTTCGGTCCAAAAGGGCAACTTCCTTTGGGAAATCGGGGATTCCGACGGTGCCATTGCATTCTACGCGCGAAAATACATCGAATAAGCACCTGCGGGAATCCCTAGCTCAATTAGCCGTTGCAGGAGAGTCGACTTTAGGTGGCCCAAAATCGTGCAAAAAGGTCAATTTTTGGACGTACTTTGGGCCAACCCAAAAATGGGTCAAAATTAAATATTCAAATTCGATCGGGATAGGGTCATTCCTAGGGGTAATTTTGCGCGTAGAATCGATTTAGCGGGTGCTCGGGGCAGAAATCTCAATAGGAACAAAGATATCACGGTTTTTAGGAACAAAAATAGGGTTTTCGGGCGAAAAGGTCAACTTCCTTTGGGAAATCGGGGATTCCGACGGTGCCATTGCATTCTACGCGCGAAAATACATCGAATAAGCACCTGCGGGAATCCGTAGCTCAAATACCCGTTGCAGGAGAGTCGACTTTAGGCGGCCCAAAATCGTGCAAAAAGGTCAATTTTTGGACCTACTTTGGGCCACCCCAAAAATGGGTCAAAATTAAATATTCAAATTCGATCGTGATAGGGTCATTCCTAGGGGTAATTTTGCGCGTAGAATCGATTTAGCGGGAGCTCGGGGCAGAAATCTCAATAGGAACAAAGATATCACGGTTTTTTCGAACAAAAATAGGGTTTTCGGGCCAAAAGGTCAACTTCCTTTGGGAAATCGGGGATTCCGACGGTGCCATTGCATTCTACGCCCGAAAATACATCGAATAAGCACCTGCGGGAATCCCTAGCTCAATTAGCCGTTGCAGGAGAGTCGACTTTAGGTGGCCCAAAATCGTGCAAAGAGGTTACATTTTGGACCTACTTTGGGCCACCCCAAAAATGGGTCAAAATTAAATATTCAAATTCGATTGTGATAGGGTCATTTTTAGGGGTAATTTTGCGCGTAGAATCGATTTAGCGGGTGCTCGGGGCAGAAATCTCAATAGGAACAAAGATATCACGGTTTTTTCGAACAAAAATAGGGTTTTCGGGCCAAAAGGTCAACTTCCTTTGGGATATCGGGGATTCCGACGGTGCCATTGCATTCTACGCCCGAAAATACATCGAATAAGCACCTGCGGGAATCCGTAGCTCAAATACCCGTTGCAGGAGAGTCGACTTTAGGCGGCCCAAAATCGTGCAAAAAGGTCAATTTTTGGACCTACTTTGGGCCACCCCAAAAATGAGTCAAAATTAAATATTCAAATTCGATCGTGATAGGGTCATTCCTAGGGGTAATTTTGCGCGTAGAATCGATTTAGCGGGAGCTCGGGGCAGAAATCTCAATAGGAACAAAAATATCACGGTTTTTTCGAACAAAAATAGGGTTTTCGGGCCAAAAGGTCAACTTCCTTTGGGAAATCAGGGATTCCGACGGTGCCATTGCATTCTACGCCCGAAAATACATCGAATAAGCACCTGCGGGAATCCCTAGCTCAATTAGCCGTTGCAGGAGAGTCGACTTTAGGTGGCCCAATATCGTGCAAAAAGGTCAATTTTTGGACCTACTTTGGGCCACCCCAAAAATGGGTCAAAATTAAATATTCAAATTCGATCGGGATAGGGTCATTCCTAAGGGTAATTTTGCGCGTAGAATCGATTTAGCGGGTGCTCGGGCCGAAATCTCAATAGGAACAAAGATATCCCGGTTTTTTCGACCAAAAATGGGGTTTTCGGGGCAAAAGGGCAACTTCCTTTGGGAAATTGGGGATTCCGACGGTGCCGTTGCATTCTACGCGCGAAAATACATCGAATAAGCACCTGCGGGAATCCGTAGCTCAATTACCCGTTGCAGGAGAGTCGACTTTAGGTGGCCCAAAATAGTGCAAAAAAGTCAATTTTTGGACCTATTTTGGGCCACCCCAAAAATGGGTCAAAATTAAATATTCAAATTCGATCGGGATAGTGTCATTCCTAGGGGTAATTTTGCGCGTAGAATCGATTTAGCGGGTGCTCGGGGCCGAAACCTCAATAGGAACAAAGATATCACGGTTTTTTCGAACAAAAATAGGGTTTTCGGGCCAAAAGGGCAACTTCCTTTGGGAAATCGGGGATTCCGACACTGCCATTGCATTCTACGCGCGAAAATACATCGAATAAGCACCTGCGGGAATCCCTAGCTCAATTAGCCGTTGCAGGAGAGTCGACTTTAGGTGGCCCAAAATCGTGCAAAAAGGTCAATTTTTGGACGTACTTTGGGCCAACCCAAAAATGGGTCAAAATTAAATATTCAAATTCGATCGGGATAGGGTCATTCCTAGGGGTAATTTTGCGCGTAGAATCGATTTAGCGGGTGCTCGGGGCCGAAATCTCAATAAGAACAATCATATCCCGGTTTTTTCGACCAAAAATTGGGTTTTCGGGGCAATAGGGCAACTTCCTTTGGGAAATCGGGGTTTCCGACGGTGCCTTTGCATTCTACGCGTGAAAATACATCGAATAAGCACCTGCGGGAATCCGTAGCTCAATTACCCGTTGCAGGAGAGTCGACTTTAGGTGGCCCAAAATCGTGCAAAAAGGTCAATTTTTGGACCTACTTTGGGCCACCCCAAAAATGGGTCAAAATTAAATATTCAAATTCGATCGGGATAGGGTCATTCCTAGGGGTAATTTTGCGCGTAGAATCGATTTAGCGGGTGCTCGGGGCCGAAATCTCAATAAGAACAATCATATCCCGGTTTTTTCGACCAAAAATTGGGTTTTCGGGGCAATAGGGCAACTTCCTTTGGGAAATCGGGGTTTCCGACGGTGCCGTTGCATTCTACGCGCGAAAATACATCGAATAAGCACCTGCGGGAATCCGTAGCTCAATTACCCGTTGCAGGAGAGTCGACTTTAGGTGGCCCAAAATAGTGCAAAAAAGTCAATTTTTGGACCTATTTTGGGCCACCCCAAAAATGGGTCAAAATTAAATATTCAAATTCGATCGGGATAGTGTCATTCCTAGGGGTAATTTTGCGCGTAGAATCGATTTAGCGGGTGCTCGGGGCCGAAACCTCAATAGGAACAAAGATATCACGGTTTTTTCGAACAAAAATAAGGTTTTCGGTCCAAAAGGGCAACTTCCTTTGGGAAATCGGGGATTCCGACGGTGCCATTGCATTCTACGCGCGAAAATACATCGAATAAGCACCTGCGGGAATCCCTAGCTCAATTAGCCGTTGCAGGAGAGTCGACTTTAGGTGGCCCAAAATCGTGCAAAAAGGTCAATTTTTGGACGTACTTTGGGCCAACCCAAAAATGGGTCAAAATTAAATATTCAAATTCGATCGGGATAGGGTCATTCCTAGGGGTAATTTTGCGCGTAGAATCGATTTAGCGGGTGCTCGGGGCCGAAATCTCAATAAGAACAATCATATCCCGGTTTTTTCGACCAAAAATTGGGTTTTCGGGGCAATAGGGCAACTTCCTTTGGGAAATCGGGGTTTCCGACGGTGCCTTTGCATTCTACGCGTGAAAATACATCGAATAAGCACCTGCGGGAATCCCTAGCTCAATTAGCCGTTGCAGGAGAGTCGACTTTAGGTGGCCCAATATCGTGCAAAAAGGTCAATTTTTGGACCTACTTTGGGCCACCCCAAAAATGGGTCAAAATTAAATATTCAAATTCGATCGGGATAGTGTCATTCCTAAGGGTAATTTTGCGCGTAGAATCGATTTAGCGGGTGCTCGGGCCGAAATCTCAATAGGAACAATCATATCCCGGTTTTTTCGACCAAAAATTGGGTTTTCGGGGCAATAGGGCAACTTCCTTTGGGAAATCGGGGTTTCCGACGGTGCCGTTGCATTCTACGCGCGAAAATACATCGAATAAGCACCTGCGGGAATCCGTAGCTCAATTACCCGTTGCAGGAGAGTCGACTTTAGGTGGCCCAAAATAGTGCAAAAAAGTCAATTTTTGGACCTATTTTGGGCCACCCCAAAAATGGGTCAAAATTAAATATTCAAATTCGATCGGGATAGTGTCATTCCTAGGGGTAATTTTGCGCGTAGAATCGATTTAGCGGGTGCTCGGGGCCGAAATCTCAATAAGAACAATCATATCCCGGTTTTTTCGACCAAAAATTGGGTTTTCGGGGCAATAGGGCAACTTCCTTTGGGAAATCGGGGATTCCGACAGTGCCATTGCATTCTACGCGCGAAAATACATCGAATAAGCACCTGCGGGAATCCCTAGCTCAATTAGCCGTTGCAGGAGAGTCGACTTTAGGTGGCCCAAAATCGTGCAAAAAGGTCAATTTTTGGACGTACTTTGGGCCAACCCAAAAATGGGTCAAAATTAAATATTCAAATTCGATCGGGATAGGGTCATTCCTAGGGGTAATTTTGCGCGTAGAATCGATTTAGCGGGTGCTCGGGGCCGAAATCTCAATAAGAACAATCATATCCCGATTTTTTCGACCAAAAATTGGGTTTTCTGGGCAATAGGGCAACTTCCTTTGGGAAATCGGGGTTTCCGACGGTGCCTTTGCATTGTACGCGTGAAAATACATCGAATAAGCACCTGCGGGAATCCGTAGCTCAATTACCCGTTGCAGGAGAGTCGACTTTAGGTGGCTCAAAATCGTGCAAAAAGGTCAATTTTTGGACCTACTTTGGGCCACCCCAAAAATGGGTCAAAATTAAATATTCAAATTCGATCGGGATAGGGTCATTCCTAGGGGTAATTTTGCGCGTAGAATCGATTTAGCGGGTGCTCGGGGCCAAAATCTCAATAGGAACAAAGATATCCCGGTTTTTTCGACCAAAAATGGGGTTTTCGGGGCAAAAGGGCAACTTCCTTTGGGAAATCGGTGATTCCGACGGTGCCGTTGCATTCTACGCGCGAAAATACATCGAATAAGCACCTGCGGGAATCCGTAACTCAATTACCCGTTGCAGGAGAGTCGACTTTAGGTGGCCCAAAATAGTGCAAAAAAGTCAATTTTTGGACCTATTTTGGGCCACCCCAAAAATGGGTCAAAATTAAATATTCAAATTCGATCGGGATAGTGTCATTCCTAGGGGTAATTTTGCGCGTAGAATCGATTTAGCGGGTGCTCGGGGCCGAAACCTCAATAGGAACAAAGATATCACGGTTTTTTCGAACAAAAATAAGGTTTTCGGTCCAAAAGGGCAACTTCCTTTGGGAAATCGGGGATTCCGACGGTGCCATTGCATTCTACGCGCGAAAATACATCGAATAAGCACCTGCGGGAATACCTAGCTCAATTAGCCGTTGCAGGAGAGTCGACTTTAGGTGGCCCAAAATCGTGCAAAAAGGTCAATTTTTGGACGTACTTTGGGCCAACCCAAAAATGGATCAAAATTAAATATTCAAATTCGATCGGGATAGGGTCATTCCTAGGGGTAATTTTGCGCGTAGAATCGATTTAGCGGGTGCTCGGGGCCGAAATCTCAATAAGAACAATCATATCCCGGTTTTTTCGACCAAAAATTGGGTTTTCGGGGCAATAGGGCAACTTCCTTTGGGAAATCGGGGTTTCCGACGGTGCCTTTGCATTCTACGCGTGAAAATACATCGAATAAGCACCTGCGGGAATCCGTAGCTCAATTACCCGTTGCAGGAGAGTCGACTTTAGGTGGCCCAAAATCGTGCAAAAAGGTCATTTTTTGGACCTACTTTGGGCCACCCCAAAAATGGGTCAAAATTAAATATTCACATTCGATCGGGATAGGGTCATTCCTAGGGGTAATTTTGCGCGTAGAATCGATTTAGCGGGTGCTTGGGGCCGAAATCTCAATAGGAACAAAGATATCCCGGTTTTTTCGACCAAAAATGGGGTTTTCGGGGCAAAAGGGCAACTTCCTTTGGGAAATCGGGGATTCCGACGGTGCCGTTGCATTCTACGCGCGAAAATACATCGAATAAGCACCTGCGGGAATCCGTAGCTCAATTACCCGTTGCAGGAGAGTCGACTTTAGGTGGCCCAAAATAGTGCAAAAAAGTCAATTTTTGGACCTATTTTGGGCCACCCCAAAAATGGGTCAAAATTAAATATTCAAATTCGATCGGGATAGTGTCATTCCTAGGGGTAATTTTGCGCGTAGAATCGATTTAGCGGGTGCTCGGGGCCGAAATCTCAATAAGAACAATCATATCCCGGTTTTTTCGACCAAAAATTGGGTTTTCGGGGCAATAGGGCAACTTCCTTTGGGAAATCGGGGTTTCCGACGGTGCCGTTGCATTCTACGCGCGAAAATACATCGAATAAGCACCTGCGGGAATCCGTAGCTCAATTACCCGTTGCAGGAGAGTCGACTTTAGGTGGCCCAAAATAGTGCAAAAAAGTCAAATTTTGGACCTATTTTGGGCCACCCCAAAAATGGGTCAAAATTAAATATTCAAATTCGATCGGGATAGTGTCATTCCTAGGGGTAATTTTGCGCGTAGAATCGATTTAGCGGGTGCTCGGGGCCGAAATCTCAATAGGAACAAAGATATCCCGGTTTTTTCGACCAAAAATGGGGTTTTCGGGGCAAAAGGGCAACTTCCTTTGGGAAATCGGGGATTCCGACGGTGCCATTGCATTCTACGCGCGAAAATACATCGAATAAGCACCTGCGGGAATCCGTAGCTCAATTACCCGTTGCAGGAGAGTCGACTTTAGGCGGCCCAAAATCGTGCAAAAAGGTCAATTTTTGGACCTACTTTGGGCCACCCCAAAAATGGGTCAAAATTAAATATTCAAATTCGATCGGGATAGGGTCATTCCTAGGGGTAATTTTGCGCGTAGAATCGATTTAGCGGGTGCTCGGGGCCGAAATCTCAATAGGAACAAAGATATCCCGGTTTTTTCGACCAAAAATGGGGTTTTCGGGGCAAAAGGGCAACTTCCTTTGGGAAATCGGGGATTCCGACGGTGCCGTTGCATTCTACGCGCGAAAATACATCGAATAAGCACCTGCGGGAATCCGTAGCTCAATTAGCCGTTGCAGGAGAGTCGACTTTAGGTGGCCCAAAATCGTGCAAAAAGGTCAATTTTTGGACCTACTTTGGCCCACCCCAAAAATGGGTCAAAATTAAATATTCAAATTCGATCGGGATAGGGTCATTCCTAGGGGTAATTTTGCGCGTAGAATCGATTTAGCGGGTGCTCGGGGCCGAAACCTCAATAGGAACAAAGATATCACGGTTTTTTCGAACAAAAATAAGGTTTTCGGTCCAAAAGGGCAACTTCCTTTGGGAAATCGGGGATTCCGACGGTGCCATTGCATTCTACGCGCGAAAATACATCGAATAAGCACCTGCGGGAATACCTAGCTCAATTAGCCGTTGCAGGAGAGTCGACTTTAGGTGGCCCAAAATCGTGCAAAAAGGTCAATTTTTGGACGTACTTTGGGCCAACCCAAAAATGGGTCAAAATTAAATATTCAAATTCGATCGGGATAGGGTCATTCCTAGGGGTAATTTTGCGCGTAGAATCGATTTAGCGGGTGCTCGGGGCCGAAATTTCAATAGGAACAAAGATATCTCGGTTTTTTCGACCAAAAATGGGGTTTTCGGGGCAATAGGGTAACTTCCTTTGGGAAATCGGGGATTCCGACGGTGCCATTGCATTCTACGCCCGAAAATACATCGAATAAGCACCTGCGGGAATCCCTAGCTCAATTAGCCGTTGCAGGAGAGTCGACTTTAGGTGGCCCAAAATCGTGCAAAGACGTTACATTTTGGACCTACTTTGGGCCACCCCAAAAATGGGTCAAAATTAAATATTCAAATTCGATTGTGATAGGGTCATTTTTAGGGGTAATTTTGCGCGTAGAATCGATTTAGCGGGTGCTCGGGGCAGAAATCTCAATAGGAACAAAGATATCACGGTTTTTTCGAACAAAAATAGGGTTTTCGGGCCAAAAGGTCAACTTCCTTTGGGAAATCGGGGATTCCGACGGTGCCATTGCATTCTACGCCCGAAAATACATCGAATAAGCACCTGCGGGAATCCGTAGCTCAAATACCCGTTGCAGGAGAGTCGACTTTAGGCGGCCCAAAATCGTGCAAAAAGGTCAATTTTTGGACCTACTTTGGGCCACCCCAAAAATGAGTCAAAATTAAATATTCAAATTCGATCGTGATAGGGTCATTCCTAGGGGTAATTTTGCGCGTAGAATCGATTTAGCGGGAGCTCGGGGCAGAAATCTCAATAGGAACAAAAATATCACGGTTTTTTCGAACAAAAATAGGGTTTTCGGGCCAAAAGGTCAACTTCCTTTGGGAAATCAGGGATTCCGACGGTGCCATTGCATTCTACGCCCGAAAATACATCGAATAAGCACCTGCGGGAATCCCTAGCTCAATTAGCCGTTGCAGGAGAGTCGACTTTAGGTGGCCCAAAATCGTGCAAAAAGGTCAATTTTTGGACCTACTTTGGGCCACCCCAAAAATGGGTCAAAATTAAATATTCAAATTCGATCGGGATAGGGTCATTCCTAGGGGTAATTTTGCGCGTAGAATCGATTTAGCGGGTGCTCGGGGCCGAAATCTCAATAAGAACAATCATATCCCGGTTTTTTCGACCAAAAATTGGGTTTTCGGGGCAATAGGGCAACTTCCTTTGGGAAATCGGGGTTTCCGACGGTGCCTTTGCATTGTACGCGTGAAAATACATCGAATAAGCACCTGCGGGAATCCGTAGCTCAATTACCCGTTGCAGGAGAGTCGACTTTATGTGGCTCAAAATCGTGCAAAAAGGTCAATTTTTGGACCTACTTTGGGCCACCCCAAAAATGGGTCAAAATTAAATATTCAAATTCGATTGTGATAGGGTCATTCCTAGGGGTAATTTTGCGCGTAGAATCGATTTAGCGGGTGCTCGGGGCCGAAATCTCAATAAGAACAATCATATCCCGGTTTTTTCGACCAAAAATTGGGTTTTCGGGGCAATAGGGCAACTTCCTTTGGGAAATCGGGGATTCCGACGGTGCCATTGCATTCTACGCGCGAAAATACATCGAATAAGCACCTGCGGGAATCCCTAGCTCAATTAGCCGTTGCAGAAGAGTCGACTTTACGTGGCCCAAAATCGTGCAAAAAGGTCAATTTTTGGACGTACTTTGGGCCAACCCAAAAATGGGTCAAAATTAAATATTCAAATTCGATCGGGATAGCGTCATTCCTAGGGGTAATTTTGCGCGTAGAATCGATTTAGCGGGTGCTCGGGGCCGAAATCTCAATATGAACAAAGATATCCCGGTTTTTTCGACCAAAAATGGGGTTTTCGGGGCAAAAGGGCAACTTCCTTTGGGAAATCGGGGATTCCGACAGTGCCATTGCATTCTACGCGCGAAAATACATCGAATAAGCACCTGCGGGAATCCCTAGCTCAATTAGCCGTTGCAGGAGAGTCGACTTTAGGTGGCCCAAAATCGTGCAAAAAGGTCAATTTTTGGACGTACTTTGGGCCAACCCAAAAATGGGTCAAAATTAAATATTCAAATTCGATCGGGATAGGGTCATTCCTAGGGGTAATTTTGCGCGTAGAATCGATTTAGCGGGTGCTCGGGGCCGAAATCTCAATAAGAACAATCATATCCCGATTTTTTCGACCAAAAATTGGGTTTTCTGGGCAATAGGGCAACTTCCTTTGGGAAATCGGGGTTTCCGACGGTGCCTTTGCATTGTACGCGTGAAAATACATCGAATAAGCACCTGCGGGAATCCGTAGCTCAATTACCCGTTGCAGGAGAGTCGACTTTAGGTGGCTCAAAATCGTGCAAAAAGGTCAATTTTTGGACCTACTTTGGGCCACCCCAAAAATGGGTCAAAATTAAATATTCAAATTCGATCGGGATAGGGTCATTCCTAGGGGTAATTTTGCGCGTAGAATCGATTTAGCGGGTGCTCGGGGCAGAAATCTCAATAGGAACAAAGATATCACGGTTTTAGGAACAAAAATAGGGTTTTCGGGCGAAAAGGTCAACTTCCTTTGGGAAATCGGGGATTCCGACGGTGCCATTGCATTCTACGCGCGAAAATACATCGAATAAGCACCTGCGGGAATCCGTAGCTCAAATACCCGTTGCAGGAGAGTCGACTTTAGGCGGCCCAAAATCGTGCAAAAAGGTCAATTTTTGGACCTACTTTGGGCCACCCCAAAAATGGGTCAAAATTAAATATTCAAATTCGATCGTGATAGGGTCATTCCTAGGGGTAATTTTGCGCGTAGAATCGATTTAGCGGGAGCTCGGGGCAGAAATCTCAATAGGAACAAAGATATCACGGTTTTTTCGAACAAAAATAGGGTTTTCGGGCCAAAAGGTCAACTTCCTTTGGGAAATCGGGGTTTCCGACGGTGCCGTTGCATTCTACGCGCGAAAATACATCGAATAAGCACCTGCGGGAATCCGTAGCTCAATTACCCGTTGCAGGAGAGTCGACTTTAGGTGGCCCAAAATAGTGCAAAAAAGTCAATTTTTGGACCTATTTTGGGCCACCCCAAAAATGGGTCAAAATTAAATATTCAAATTCGATCGGGATAGTGTCATTCCTAGGGGTAATTTTGCGCGTAGAATCGATTTAGCGGGTGCTCGGGGCCGAAACCTCAATAGGAACAAAGATATCACGGTTTTTTCGAACAAAAATAAGGTTTTCGGTCCAAAAGGGCAACTTCCTTTGGGAAATCGGGGATTCCGACGGTGCCATTGCATTCTACGCGCGAAAATACATCGAATAAGCACCTGCGGGAATCCCTAGCTCAATTAGCCGTTGCAGGAGAGTCGACTTTAGGTGGCCCAAAATCGTGCAAAAAGGTCAATTTTTGGGCGTACTTTGGGCCAACCCAAAAATGGGTCAAAATTAAATATTCAAATTCGATCGGGATAGGGTCATTCCTAGGGGTAATTTTGCGCGTAGAATCGATTTAGCGGGTGCTCGGGGCAGAAATCTCAATAGGAACAAAGATATCACGGTTTTTAGGAACAAAAATAGGGTTTTCGGGCGAAAAGGTCAACTTCCTTTGGGAAATCGGGGATTCCGACGGTGCCATTGCATTCTACGCGCGAAAATACATCGAATAAGCACCTGCGGGAATCCGTAGCTCAAATACCCGTTGCAGGAGAGTCGACTTTAGGCGGCCCAAAATCGTGCAAAAAGGTCAATTTTTGGACCTACTTTGGGCCACCCCAAAAATGGGTCAAAATTAAATATTCAAATTCGATCGTGATAGGGTCATTCCTAGGGGTAATTTTGCGCGTAGAATCGATTTAGCGGGAGCTCGGGGCAGAAATCTCAATAGGAACAAAGATATCACGGTTTTTTCGAACAAAAATAGGGTTTTCGGGCCAAAAGGTCAACTTCCTTTGGGAAATCGGGGTTTCCGACGGTGCCGTTGCATTCTACGCGCGAAAATACATCGAATAAGCACCTGCGGGAATCCGTAGCTCAATTACCCGTTGCAGGAGAGTCGACTTTAGGTGGCCCAAAATAGTGCAAAAAAGTCAATTTTTGGACCTATTTTGGGCCACCCCAAAAATGGGTCAAAATTAAATATTCAAATTCGATCGGGATAGTGTCATTCCTAGGGGTAATTTTGCGCGTAGAATCGATTTAGCGGGTGCTCGGGGCCGAAACCTCAATAGGAACAAAGATATCACGGTTTTTTCGAACAAAAATAAGGTTTTCGGTCCAAAAGGGCAACTTCCTTTGGGAAATCGGGGATTCCGACGGTGCCATTGCATTCTACGCGCGAAAATACATCGAATAGGCACCTGCGGGAATCCGTAGCTCAATTACCCGTTGCAGGAGAGTCGACTTTAGGTGGCCCAAAATCGTGCAAAAAGGTCTATTTTTGGACCTACTTTGGGCCACCCCAAAAATGGGTCAAAATTAAATATTCAAATTCGATCGGGATATGGTCATTCCTAGGGGTAATTTTGCGCGTAGAATCGATTTAGCGGGTGCTCGGGGCCGAAATCTCAATAGGAACAAAGATATCCCGGTTTTTTCGACCAAAAATGGGGTTTTCGGGGAAAAAGGGCAACTTCCTTTGGGAAATCGGGGTTTCCGACGGTGCCATTGCATTCTACGCGCGAAAATACATCGAATAGGCACCTGCGGGAATCCGTAGCTCAATTACCCGTTGCAGGAGAGTCGACTTTAGGTGGCCCAAAATCGTGCAAAAAGGTCTATTTTTGGACCTACTTTGGGCCACCCCAAAAATTGGTCAAAATTAAATATTCAAATTCGATCGGGATATGGTCATTCCTAGGGGTAATTTTGCGCGTAGAATCGATTTAGCGGGTGCTCGGGGCCGAAATCTCAATAAGAACAATCATATCCCGGTTTTTTCGACCAAAAATTGGGTTTTCGGGGCAATAGGGCAACTTCCTTTGGGAAATCGGGGTTTCCGACGGTGCCGTTGCATTCTACGCGCGAAAATACATCGAATAAGCACCTGCGGGAATCCGTAGCTCAATTACCCGTTGCAGGAGAGTCGACTTTAGGTGGCCCAAAATAGTGCATAAAAGTCAATTTTTGGACCTATTTTGGGCCACCCCAAAAATGGGTCAAAATTAAATATTCAAATTCGATCGGGATAGTGTCATTCCTAGGGGTAATTTTGCGCGTAGAATCGATATAGCGGGTGCTCGGGGCCGAAACCTCAATAGGAACAAAGATATCACGGTTTTTTCGAACAAAAATAAGGTTTTCGGTCCAAAAGGGCAACTTCCTTTGGGAAATCGGGGATTCCGACGGTGCCATTGCATTCTACGCGCGAAAATACATCGAATAAGCACCTGCGGGAATCCCTAGCTCAATTAGCCGTTGCAGGAGAGTCGACTTTAGGTGGCCCAAAATCGTGCAAAAAGGTCAATTTTTGGACGTACTTTGGGCCAACCCAAAAATGGGTCAAAATTAAATATTCAAATTCGATCGGGATAGGGTCATTCCTAGGGGTAATTTTGCGCGTAGAATCGATTTAGCGGGTGCTCGGGGCCGAAATCTCAATATGAACAAAGATATCCCGGTTTTTTCGACCAAAAATGGGGTTTTCGGGGCAAAAGGGCAACTTCCTTTGGGAAATCGGGGATTCCGACGGTGCCGTTGCATTCTACGCGCGAAAATACATCGAATAAGCACCTGCGGGAATCCGTAGCTCAATTACCCGTTGCAGGAGAGTCGACTTTAGGTGGCCCAAAATAGTGCAAAAAAGTCAATTTTTGGACCTATTTTGGGCCACCCCAAAAATGGGTCAAAATTAAATATTCAAATTCGATCGGGATAGTGTCATTCCTAGGGGTAATTTTGCGCGTAGAATCGATTTAGCGGGTGCTCGGGGCCGAAACCTCAATAGGAACAAAGATATCACGGTTTTTTCGAACAAAAATAGGGTTTTCGGGCCAAAAGGGCAGCTTCCTTTGGGAAATCGGGGATTCCGACAGTGCCATTGCATTCTACGCGCGAAAATACATCGAATAAGCACCTGCGGGAATCCCTAGCTCAATTAGCCGTTGCAGGAGAGTCGACTTTAGGTGGCCCAAAATCGTGCAAAAAGGTCAATTTTTGGACGTACTTTGGGCCAACCCAAAAATGGGTCAAAATTAAATATTCAAATTCGATCGGGATAGGGTCATTCCTAGGGGTAATTTTGCGCGTAGAATCGATTTAGCGGGTGCTCGGGGCCGAAATCTCAATAAGAACAATCATATCCCGGTTTTTTCGACCAAAAATTGGGTTTTCGGGGCAATAGGGCAACTTCCTTTGGGAAATCGGGGTTTCCGACGGTGCCTTTGCATTCTACGCGTGAAAATACATCGAATAAGCACCTGCGGGAATCCGTAGCTCAATTACCCGTTGCAGGAGAGTCGACTTTAGGTGGCCCAAAATCGTGCAAAAAGGTCAATTTTTGGACCTACTTTGGGCCACCCCAAAAATGGGTCAAAATTAAATATTCACATTCGATCGGGATAGGGTCATTCCTAGGGGTAATTTTGCGCGTAGAATCGATTTAGCGGGTGCTCGGGGCCGAAATCTCAATAGGAACAAAGATATCCCGGTTTTTTCGACCAAAAATGGGGTTTTCGGGGCAAAAGGGCAACTTCCTTTGGGAAATCGGGGATTCCGACGGTGCCGTTGCATTCTACGCGCGAAAATACATCGAATAAGCACCTGCGGGAATCCGTAGCTCAATTACCCGTTGCAGGAGAGTCGACTTTAGGTGGCCCAAAATAGTGCAAAAAAGTCAATTTTTGGACCTATTTTGGGCCACCCCAAAAATGGGTCAAAATTAAATATTCAAATTCGATCGGGATAGTGTCATTCCTAGGGGTAATTTTGCGCGTAGAATCGATTTAGCGGGTGCTCGGGGCCGAAATCTCAATAAGAACAATCATATCCCGGTTTTTTCGACCAAAAATTGGGTTTTCGGGGCAATAGGGCAACTTCCTTTGGGAAATCGGGGTTTCCGACGGTGCCGTTGCATTCTACGCGCGAAAATACATCGAATAAGCACCTGCGGGAATCCGTAGCTCAATTACCCGTTGCAGGAGAGTCGACTTTAGGTGGCCCAAAATAGTGCAAAAAAGTCAAATTTTGGACCTATTTTGGGCCACCCCAAAAATGGGTCAAAATTAAATATTCAAATTCGATCGGGATAGTGTCATTCCTAGGGGTAATTTTGCGCGTAGAATCGATTTAGCGGGTGCTCGGTGCCGAAATCTCAATAGGAACAAAGATATCCCGGTTTTTTCGACCAAAAATGGGGTTTTCGGGGCAAAAGGGCAACTTCCTTTGGGAAATCGGGGATTCCGACAGTGCCATTGCATTCTACGCGCGAAAATACATCGAATAAGCACCTGCGGGAATCCCTAGCTCAATTAGCCGTTGCAGGAGAGTCGACTTTAGGTGGCCCAAAATCGTGCAAAAAGGTCAATTTTTGGACGTACTTTGGGCCAACCCAAAAATGGGTCAAAATTAAATATTCAAATTCGATCGGGATAGGGTCATTCCTAGGGGTAATTTTGCGCGTAGAATCGATTTAGCGGGTGCTCGGGGCCGAAATCTCAATAAGAACAATCATATCCCGATTTTTTCGACCAAAAATTGGGTTTTCTGGGCAATAGGGCAACTTCCTTTGGGAAATCGGGGTTTCCGACGGTGCCTTTGCATTGTACGCGTGAAAATACATCGAATAAGCACCTGCGGGAATCCGTAGCTCAATTACCCGTTGCAGGAGAGTCGACTTTAGGTGGCTCAAAATCGTGCAAAAAGGTCAATTTTTGGACCTACTTTGGGCCACCCCAAAAATGGGTCAAAATTAAATATTCAAATTCGATCGGGATAGGGTCATTCCTAGGGGTAATTTTGCGCGTAGAATCGATTTAGCGGGTGCTCGGGGCCAAAATCTCAATAGGAACAAAGATATCCCGGTTTTTTCGACCAAAAATGGGGTTTTCGGGGCAAAAGGGCAACTTCCTTTGGGAAATCGGTGATTCCGACGGTGCCGTTGCATTCTACGCGCGAAAATACATCGAATAAGCACCTGCGGGAATCCGTAACTCAATTACCCGTTGCAGGAGAGTCGACTTTAGGTGGCCCAAAATAGTGCAAAAAAGTCAATTTTTGGACCTATTTTGGGCCACCCCAAAAATGGGTCAAAATTAAATATTCAAATTCGATCGGGATAGTGTCATTCCTAGGGGTAATTTTGCGCGTAGAATCGATTTAGCGGGTGCTCGGGGCCGAAACCTCAATAGGAACAAAGATATCACGGTTTTTTCGAACAAAAATAAGGTTTTCGGTCCAAAAGGGCAACTTCCTTTGGGAAATCGGGGATTCCGACGGTGCCATTGCATTCTACGCGCGAAAATACATCGAATAAGCACCTGCGGGAATACCTAGCTCAATTAGCCGTTGCAGGAGAGTCGACTTTAGGTGGCCCAAAATCGTGCAAAAAGGTCAATTTTTGGACGTACTTTGGGCCAACCCAAAAATGGATCAAAATTAAATATTCAAATTCGATCGGGATAGGGTCATTCCTAGGGGTAATTTTGCGCGTAGAATCGATTTAGCGGGTGCTCGGGGCCGAAATCTCAATAAGAACAATCATATCCCGGTTTTTTCGACCAAAAATTGGGTTTTCGGGGCAATAGGGCAACTTCCTTTGGGAAATCGGGGTTTCCGACGGTGCCTTTGCATTCTACGCGTGAAAATACATCGAATAAGCACCTGCGGGAATCCGTAGCTCAATTACCCGTTGCAGGAGAGTCGACTTTAGGTGGCCCAAAATCGTGCAAAAAGGTCATTTTTTGGACCTACTTTGGGCCACCCCAAAAATGGGTCAAAATTAAATATTCA
>CATKWD010000045.1:0-23000 GCA_949825005.1 Gasteruption jaculator
ACCATACTTCTTCTGTCCTATAATTTATAGTAGCAAGTGCATATCTCAACGGGATATCAGCTGCTACTATTTTTATGGCGTACATGGAGCATAAAATTAATTATAACATAAGAATGTTTTCAAGAAAAATAAATACACCATGCAGGTATGGAGAATTGAAACCGTGTGCATAGATCCATTGCCTAACGCCTCGACCACTCGACCACGTCACTCACTTGAAAACGGTTATAGAATTAACGGTAGATGTAGTGTATCATGTATTCAGAAAATGTTTTATAACTCAAAAAATAAAAGTTTACTACCCTCATAAATATTAACAAAAATTGATTCTTTTCGGAGATCTACCGATCCCCCAGATCCAAAAGTTTCATCTCGATTTTTTCAAAAGTGGAACGCTATCGATATAAAAGCCGAAACACGTGTTAATTTTTTATCGATCTAAAAGCATTATGGGAAAGTGGATTAAAATTGACTGTAATTCCCTTTACCATTTTGGCATATACTTGTACATGCGAGAACTACTTTCATCAATCTACACCTACTTGTGAGGCCGTAGTAATACAATAATTATTTTAATTGCCATTGTTGGATATTATCCTGGTACAAACACGCAATGACGCGCTCTCGTTATATCGGTAACAACAAGCTGCCGATATAACGAAACCATGATCGAAGTTTCCGTGAATATAAATTAAAATTCGGTTAATTTTACAATGTACGTGTATTTGCGGGGACTGTATACAATGACGTAAACGTATTTACAAAGCTCGATAAATGCGTAGAATGGAGTCTGTTGCGGTGATGTACGTGTACTTGCGCGGCCCGCAATATCACAGCTGTAGTGACGTCACTTTTTTCCGTTACATTTCAGGTTATTGCGGAGAAAACAATGACGTAATTCATGAAACTACGTTATCGAAACTGTTTGTTTTGTCAAGGCAGTAAAGCTTATTAGGTATCTTCAGGGCAATTGATGGTTACTTCTCTGTGTACAATTTCCTTTCTAAAAAGAATTTGGAAACAGATGCTGCTAAGAAATGATGATCTGAGATTCCTTATGGGATTAGTTAACTTTCTGGAGTGGAGTATTAATGAATGTCATCAGTTTAAAACTGTAAAAATATTGACTGGAATTCCCCTTAATATTTGGTGTGTATCTGTACATGCGGGGACTTCTTTCATGAACCTACTTGCGAGGCCGTACTAATCAAATGATAAATTTCTTACCATTTTTAATATTATCCCGGAACAAACACGCAATTATACGCTTTTGTTAAATTAAATTTCGGTTAATTTTACAATGTACGTGTATTTACGGAACTATATACAATGACGTAAGCGTATTTACAAGGCCCGATAAATGCGTAGAATGGAGTCTGTTGCAGAGATGTACGTGTACTTGCGTGGCCCGCCATATCACAGCTGCAGTAACGTCACTATTTTCCCTTACATTTGAGGTACTTGCTTAGAAGGCAGTGATGTAATTCACGGAACAACGTCATCGAAACTGAGTTTGTTTTGTCCGCGCAGTAAAGCTTATTAGGTATCTTCAGGGCAATTGATGGTTACTTTTCTGTGTACAATTTCCTTTCCAAAAAGAATTTGGAAACAGATGCTGCTTAGAAATGATGGTCTGAGATTTCTTATGGGATTAGTTAACTTTCTGGAGTGGAGTACTAATGAATGTCATCAGATTAAAACTGTAAAAATATTGACTGGAGTTTCCTTTAATATTTGGTATGTACCTGTACATGCGGGGACTTCTTTCATGAACGTACACCTACTTGCGAGGCCATACTAATCGAATGATATATTTTTTACCATTTTTAATACTATCCCGGTGCAAATACGCAATAATGCGCTTTCGATATCGGTAGCAACAAGCTGCTGATATAACGAGAGCATGATTGAAGTTTCGGTGAATATAAATTAAATTTCGGTTAATTTTACAATGTACGTGTATTTACGGGGACTATATACAATGACGTAAGCGTATTTACAAGGTCCGATAGATGCGTAGAATGGAGTCTGTTGCAGTGAACTACATGTATTTGCGCGGCCAGCAATATCATAGCTGTAGTGACGTCACTTTTTTCAGTTACAATTCAGGTTATTGCGAAGAAAAGAATGACGTAATTCATGAAACTACGTTATCGAAACTGTTTGTTTTGTTAAGGCAGTGAAGCTTATTAGGTATCTTCAGGGCAATTGATTGTTACTTTTGTGTGTATAATTTCGATTCTGAAAAGAAATTACCAACAGATGTTGCCTAGAAATGATGGTATGAGATTCCTCGTGGGATTAGTTAACTTTCTGTAGTTGAGTATTAATGAATGTCATCAGTATAAAACTGTAAAAATATTGACTGGAATTCCTCTTAATATTTGGTGTGTACCTGTACATGCGGGGACTTCTTTCATGAACCTACTTACGAGGCCGTACTAATCCAATGATGAATTTCTTACCATTTTTAATATTATGCCGGTACAAACACGCAATGATACGCTTTTGTTAAATTAAATTTCGGTTAATATTACAGTGTACGTGTATTTACGGAACTATATACAATGACGTAAGCGTATTTACAAGGCCCGATAAATGCGTAGAATGGAGTCTGTTGCAGTGATGTACGTGTACTTGCGTGGACATATCACAGCTGTAGTAACGTCACTATTTTCCCATACATTTGAGGTACTTGCTTAGAAGGCAGTGATGTAATTCACGGAACAACGTCATCGAAACTGAGTTTGTTTTGTCCGCGCAGTAAAGCTTATTAGGTATCTTCAGGGCAATTGATGGTTACTTTTCTGTGTACAATTTCCTTTCCAAAAAGAATTTGGAAACAGATGCTGCTTAGAAATGATGGTCTGAGATTCCTTATGGGATTAGTTAACTTTCTGGAGTGGAGTACTAATGAATGTCATCAGATTAAAACTGTAAAAATATTGACTGGAGCTTCCTTTAATATTTGGTATGTACCTGTACATGCGGGGACTTCTTTCATGAACGTACACCTACTTGCGGGGCCATACTAATCGAATGATATATTTTTTACCATTTTTAATACTATCCCGGTGCAAATACGCAATAATGCGCTTTCGATATATCGGTAGCAACAAGCTGCTGATATAACGAGAGCATGATCGAAGTTTCGGTGAATATAAATTAAATTTCGGTTAATGTTACAATGTACGTGTATTTGCGGGGACTATATACAATGACGTAAGCGTATTTACAAGGTCCGATAGATGCGTAGAATGGAGTCTGTTGCAGTGAACTACATGTATTTGCGCGGCCAGCAATATCATAGCTGTAGTGACGTCACTTTTTTCAGTTACATTTCAGGTTATTGCGAAGAAAAGAATGACGTAATTCATGAAACTACGTTATCGAAACTGTTTGTTTTGTCAAGGCGGTGAAGCTTATTAGGTATCTTCAGGGCAATTGACTGTTACTTTTCTGTGTATAATTTCCATTCTGAAAAGAAATTATAAACAAATATCGCCTAGAAGTGATGGTATGTTATTCCTCGTGGGATTAGTTAACTTTCTGTAGCTGAAAATGAGTATTAATGAATGTCTTCAGATTAAACCTGTAAAAATATTGACTGGAATTTTTCTTTAATATTTGGTATGTACCGATACATGCGGAGACTTCTCTCATGAACTTACACCTACTTGCGAGGCTGTACTAATCGAATGATTATTTTTTTACCATTGTTAATATTATCCTGGTACAACTAGGCAATGAAGCGCTTTCGTTCTATCGCTAACAACAAGCTGCCGATATAACGAAACCATGATCGTATTCCGTAAATATAAATTAGATTTCGGTTAATTTTACAATGCACATGTATTTACGGGGACTAAATACAATTCGTTAGCGTATTTACGAGGTTCGATAAATGCGTAGAATGGTGTCTGTTGCAGTTATGTACATACGTTTACTTACAATAAAATTATAAAAAAGGAATGTTTTTAAGAAAAAAAAATACGGCATGCAGGTATGGATAATTGGAGCCGTCGGCATGGATCCATTGCCTGACGCCCCGACCACTCGACCACGTTACTCACATAAAAATTATTATAAAATTATGAGTATATGTAACGCACCATGTATTAAAATAATATTTAATAACTTAAACAATACAAGTTTACGACTCTCATATACATATATTAATAACAATTTGTTTTTTTGCGGAGATCTATCGCTCCCCCAGATCTAAAACGGATCAAATGTCACTAACTTTAACCTCGATTTTTTTAAAGCATGGCATTATCGATATAAAAGCCGAAACACGTGGTAATTTGTTTTCCATGTAGAAGCTTTATGTGACAGCGAATCAAAATTGACTGTAATTCCCTTTACCATTTTAGCATGTACTTGTACATACGAGAACTCAATCCACACCTACTTGCGAGGTTGTAGGAATACTATTATTATTTCAATTCCCATTGTTGATATTATTCTGGTACAAATATGCAATAACGCACTCTCGTTATATCGGTAACAACAAACTGCCGATGAAACGAAAGCATGATGAAGTTTTGAATGTGAAGTTTTCGTGAGTATAAATTAATTAGAAATTAAATTATCGATTAACGTGTATTTACGCGTACTGTACATACACTGTATGTACAGTATGTAGGTACAAACCTACATACGTATCTACGAGACTCGATTACCGGAAAGTATATTGTGAAGTCCGTAGCGGCAATGTATATGTACTTGCAAGGCCCGCAAAATCACAACTGTTCTCAGGTGACTTTGTTTCTATGAAAATCATGATAGATACGAAAAATACAACGGTCATTCATAAAATTAAGTCGTAACAAAAGAATTCATGTTCTAACCGCAATCAAACTTATTAAGAGTTTCTAATGGAACTGATAGTAACTACTTCTAGAATTTTAATTCCGAAAAGAATTTTGCAACAGATATTGTCAAGAAATTATGGTCTAAGATTCATCTTAAAAGTAGTAAACTTTTTGTAGTTGAGTAATTAATGAATTGCATCAGATTAAATCTGTAATAAAACTTGACTATAGTTCCATTTGACAGTTGGTATGTACCGCTGTGCTGGGGTTACTATTTGCGAGGCCGTAATAATACAATGATTGTTTCAATTACCATTGTTGATATTATCCTGGTACAAATATGTAATGACGTGCTCGCGTTATATCGGTAACAACAAGCTGCCGATATAACGAAGACATGTTCGAAGTTCCCGTAAGTATCAATTATTTGAAGTTAAATTTATGGTGTACGTGTATCTACGGGGACTATACAATGACGTGAGCGTATTTACAAGGCCCGATAAATGCGTAGAATGGAGTCTATTGCAGTGATGTACGTGTACTTGCGTGGCCCGCAATATCACAGCTGTAGTGACGTCACTATTTTCCGTTACATTTGAGGTACTTGCTTAGAAGACAGTGACATAATTCACGGAACTACGTCAACGAAACTGAGTTTGTTTTGTCAACACAGTGAAGCTTCTTAGGTATCTTCAGGGCAATTGATTGTTACTTTTCTGTGTACAATTTCCCTTCTGAAAAGAATTTAGAAACAGATGTTGCCTAGAAATGATGGTATGAGAATTTCTTATGGGATTAGTTAACTTTCTGTAGCTGTGTATTAATGAATGTATTCAGATTAAAACTGTAAATATATAGACTGGAATTTTTCTTTAAGAGGGTAAATACAATTAGAAGGTCAAAAAAATCGATATTTCTTTTTTCCACTAAAAAGTTAGGAAATTTCCCGTAGAATACGCTCCAAAAAGTTTCAGATCGAAAATCGAACTCCTTATATATTTTTTCTTCATTTTTCGAGAACGCCTTTTTCAGCGCGTAGCAAGTATACGAGAGCGGCCGACCCTAGTGACAGTTTTATCTATTGTATCGTACTTTGAAATACTCCAGGCCGGATTTGTATGCCTGAGGGTATTATATGTATGTATGTGTATTGTGACGTGGTGATTTCACCAGTCACATTTGTAGGCTATAATTACAGTAAAACTAACGTTCGTTAAAGAATTTTCAGAAGGCTGGCCCAGGGACCTCTCCAGGACGCAAGGGAAGTATCAAAGAAGAAAAACTTATATAAATTATACCGACTCACGAACCCTAAAGATATTCCGACACCTACTATACCGATCCCGTAACCACGAGAAAGCAGTCTACCAAAAGTCTACTCTCTCCCGATACCAATCTACTGCAAGGGGAAGAAGCCCGGCGAGGAATCGCCAATCGGAGGACTCCGACCTACATCGATTAAGGATCCACGAAAGGGGCATGCAGGCGCCACCTGTCGGGATGGAACGGGACTCAGAAGATGACAAACGTAACAGCCTATTACGACCCCGATCCACAACGCAGGCGTGAGAGAGTACGCCGGACGAGAGCCTCACGACGGACCGGAAGATGAAAGACGGTCAGAGCTCCTTGGGCTGCCGAATCATCCGTGCGAGATTTTCAGTGCCACGGGCCATCTGGAGAAACAAAAGGATCGAGACGGGCCGCTGAAAGAAAGACCGGGAAGAGACGGGAGAGAGAGAGAGATAATTAGATACGGAGGTGAGCCTAGCTTGTGTCTTTTTCTTTCCCTCGGGATTATCCCCTACGGGTCCCACCTTTGTAAGCCCCTTTTCTTTTTTTCTCTCTGTTGATTTGTCAGGACTTGTTACAGTCCCTTTAGGGACTATTTTAGAGTCCGAGCTTTTGGATCGTGAGTCGGTCCCGACGTTGGTCGAGTCGCGAATCCTGTAATCCCACGCGTTTTGTTACGATAATAGATTAAGATTTGTTGCCGATTGTTTAGTTAACGTAAGATTGTTATTTTAAGTTTGGATATTAGCCTAGATCAAATTTATAGCACTTTTCTTTCCTTCTTGTTTGTGTGAAGCTCACGGTCGCGGCTTACGAACGAATTGTACGACCTCCTTGAGGTAGGGCAGATTTGAATCCCGCGAATAGAATATTGTTATTTTTCTTTTAGATTGGTGTCTTCCCGATTTATTTATAGCCCTCCCGCGTTGCCGATTGCTGACCTCGCCCGAGGTTCCCGTGCTCTCCATTGAGCCACCCGAAACCTTTTTCCTGGGTTGTAGGCTACCTACAACTGGAGCCCATAGTTTTTTTTTCTCTCAGTTTGTTTGAACAAAAACCAGGAGGAAGGTTCGGGAAGCCCACATTGTGCCCGGAAGGTCCCGCGTCCGAGAGAGAGACGCCTGGACCTTTCGTCACAGTATATATACACACACACACATATATTTTGAAAATATAAAAAATTTGTGAAATTTACCGATGCACTGATCAAAAAGTTAACTACATACTATGGCCTTGCCATCCGGCGTAATATTGATAACGTAGATGGCATGAAAAAAGATATTTTAGCAACATATTATCATATGTGCTCGACCGACGAAAACCCCAATCACGCATATTGCCAAGACGGAGCGGATAGCTGGTGTAAGTGGAAAAAGACAGAGGCTACTGCAGTAGATGCGAGTAAAATTAAACATCCCGCACCTTTGCATCCAGATGTACAAAAGCATTTACTGCCAATTTACAAGGATTTATCGAGAGACGACTTGCTACACCGTTGCCTAGGCGGTCATACACAAAATGCGAACGAAAGTCTTAACAGCACGGTATGGCGCCTAGCACCGAAAAATTCTCATTCCGGCGTAAAAATCGTTGAGATTTCGGCTCATATTGCTGCTGGAGTGTTTAATGAAGGTCTCACAACATTTTTAAAAATAATGAATGCCATGGAAATCATCGTTGGTCGGCAGAGCCTTGAATACGCGCAGTTAAAGGACTCGGAAAGAATTAAGAGGCAAGACGTTCGGACCGATCAAATCAGCAAAGAAGCCCGTAAGGCTCACAGAGAGCTACAGAATATCAACAACAGCATGTACGAAGAGGTTGAAGACCTATTATATGCCCCTGGAATCGCTGATTGAATCGTAAGTACCGTTTTTCGGGTTTCAAAACTTTAAACGCGTTGTTCTTAAAACAACATTTTTAAAATTGGCAACCACGATTACTCGAAAACTACTTGTCCAATTTAGCTGAAATTTTTAGGGTTTCTTCTTTATACCTTAGGCTTGTCTCTATGCCTAATTGTCTTGGAATTTTATGTTGCAAAATTGAATTATTAATGCAAAAAGGGCTAAAAAATAGTGAAAATTATCGTCTTTTTACAAAAACTTCTACCAAACGCAGAATTATTTTTCTTTTTTTAATTTTTGAGGCATACCGACAAATTACATGTATATTTAAGCCAAATTTTGTTTTGGGCTGTTACAGATCAATAACACGACGTCCAGAGTGGTTGCCGTTTTTTTTGTGGGTCAACTTCACGCCAGCGTACAGCCGCCATTTTATTTTCAAAAATTAAAAAAAAATTGTTTTACATTCCTCATTTATACATTAACAAGTATACAAAGTTTTATAATAATTCCATTTAACCTTCTTTGGGAAAAAAAACCCCTTCCCAGGTAGAAAATTGTCTTAGTCGGACAAGTGTGAAACTTCAAAATAGCTTTATTTTAGTTTAACATCCAAGTCTTGTTTTGCAAGCTTTATTCTAGGTTGTTATTAGAATGAATTCTATGACAAGTCTTTAGAGTGTAAATAACCTTCAAAAATACCTTGCTGTTAGCTTGTTTTCCACGCGTATTATAAGATTCGTTCTAAGCATGGATTCTAAGCTTAAAACTACCTTATCTGCTAACATTACTCCAAGCGTACATTGAGAACTGAAGTTTGAGGTTAATTAGGAGTTCGTGTTATTGGTTATAAGTGATAATTGAGATTAACTTTATTCATTTATTCATTTCAGAAATATTTTGTATAAATAAAAAAAATATTGCGTACTTTTTCCGGATCCTACTGATATATCGATATTAACTACGGTATTACTAATTAAGACAGTGTTTGTAAAAAATAAAAACGACATCAAGATTTAGGTTAGAAATATTTAGTTGACATTGATGTTAACATTAATTGTTAATTATTGATCGATATCGCTGAATCTTGTAGAAATAAAGAAAGTGGTGAGACGTATGAATATTTATTAATTGAATTTATAACCCGGGGAAAAAAATTACAAAAATTTATCGACGCCGTGCCATCATCGTGGGTGACTTGCAATGATAAAAATAAAAAGTTTACCTGCCTATTTCCTCCAGAGCCATATATAAATTTTAATAAATTAATTAAAGAAACCTGATACAACGGGCAATAATAACAAGTACAATACTCAGATTGTGGATTCTAAAAAACCAAAGAGTTTGAAACCTAAAGCTAATAAATAAATTAAAATATGAGCATAAAATTAAAAATAATATGACATTTACTGTTTTATATATTTAAAATATATATAACACTATACAAGCAATGCTCAATATGTGATGTTTGTGTTGAGAAAAAAAAAATAATAAAAAATTTTTCTCTGTGAACGTTTTTTTAAACTTAAATTACCAAATCTACTCTAGCTAAGAATAAGCTTTATTTTCAACCTTGTAGTAAGCTAAATTGTCACTGCTTATGCAAGCTAAAACTGTAAGCATTATGTTAGCGATCCAGATCGTTACCAACTAACCTTGCACTAACCATAGTTTGCCAGCTAGTTTTAGGCTAAAACTGATAAAATTAGCCTGATACAAGCTAATTCCATTGATTACTTTCTACCTGGGTTAATATTTGGTATGTACCGGTACATGCGGGGACTTCTCTTATGTACCCACACCTACTTGCGAGGCCGTACTAATCGAATGATTATTTTTTTACTATTGTTAATATTATCCTGGTACAAATATGCAATGAAGCACTTTCGTTACATAGGTAACAAGTACCTGCTGATATAACGAAACCTTGATCGAAGTTTTCGTGAATATAAATTAAATTTCGGTTTATTTTATAATGTACGTGTATTTACGGGGACTAGATACAATGACGTAAGCGTATTTACGAAGCAGGATAAATGCGTAAAATCGAGTCTGTTGCAGCGATGTACGTGTACTTGCGTGGCCCGCAATATCACAGCTATAGTAACGTCACTTCTTTCCGCTGCATTTCAAGTAGTTTAGAAGAAGACAATGACGTAATTCACGGAACTACGTCATCGAAACTAAGTTTATTTTGTCAACGCAGTGAAGCTTATTACAAAATTTTAGCGAAATTGATTGATACTTCTCTGTGTACAATTTTCCTTGTGAAAAGAATTTAGAAACAGATATTGCCGAGAAATGGTGATCTAAGGATCCTTATGACAGTAGTTAACCTACTTTAGCCGAGTATTTGATGAATAACATCAAATTAAAACTGAAAAAAAATTGACTGGAATTTTCTTTAGTATTTGGTATGTACCAGGACATGCAAGGACTTCTCTCGTCAACCTACACCTACTTGCGAGGCCGTACTAATCCAATGATTATTTTTATCGCCATTGTTGCTATTATCCCAGTACGAAAAATGCGATGATATATTCTTTTGACTGATGTTTGGTGAATATAGATTAAATTTCGGTTTATTTTGCAATGTACGTGTATTTGCCGTGACTATATACAATGACGTAAGCGTATTTACAAGGTCCGATAGATGCGTAGAATGGAGTCTGTTGCAGTGATGTACGTGTACTTGCGCGGCCCGCAATATCACAGCTGTAGTGACGTCACTTTTTTGCGTTACATTTCAGGTTGTTGAGAAGAAGACAATGACGTAATTCATGAAACTACGTTATCGTTACAGTGTACGTTAAACTCTACGATAAACTGTAAAAATATAGACTGGAATTTTTCTTTAATATTTGGTATGTACCGGTACATGCGGGGACTTCTCTTATGAACGTACACCTACTTGCGAGGCCGTACTAATCGAATGATTATTTTTTTACCTTTGTTAATATTATCCCGGTACAAATGCGCATTGACTCGCTTTCGTTATATCGGTAACAACAAGCTGCCGATATAACGAAACCATAAACGAAGTTCCCATGAATTTCAATTAATTTTAAGTTGAATTTATGATGTACGTGTATTTACGGGGACTAGATGCAATGACGTAAACGTAGTTACGAGGTTCGATAAATGCGTAGAATGGAGTCTGTTGCAGTGATGTAGGTGTACTTGCGTGGCCCGCAATATTGCAGCTGTAGTGACGTCACTTTTCCCGTTACATTTCAGGTAGTTGCGAAGAAGATACTGACGTAATTCATGAAACTACGTTATCGATACTGTTTGTTTTATCAAGGCAATGGAGCTTTTTAGGTATCTTCAGGGTAATTGATTGTTACTTTTCTGTGTACAATTTCCCTTCTGAAAAGAATTTAGGAACAGACGCTGCTTAGAAGTGATGGTCTGTGACTTCTTATGGGATTAGTTAACTTTCTGGAGTGGAGTACTAATGAATGTCATCAGATTAAAACTGTAAAAATATTGACTGGAGTTTCCTTTAATATTTGGTATGTACCTGTACATGCGGGGACTTCTTTCATGAACGTACACCTACTTGCGAGGCCATACTAATCGAATGATATATTTTTTACCATTTTTAATACTATCCCGGTGCAAATACGCAATAATGCGCTTTCGATATCGGTAACAACAAGCTGCTGATATAACGAGAGCATGATCGAAGTTTCGGTGAATATAAATTAAATTTCGGTTTACGATGTACGTGTATTTGCGGGGACTATATACATTGACGTAAGCGTATTTACAAAGCTCGATAAATGCGTAGAATGGAGTCGGTTGCAGTGATGTACGTGTACTTGCGTGGCCCGCAATATCACAGCTGTAGTGACGTCACTATTTTCCGTTACATTTGAGGTACTTGCTTAGAAGACAGTGACGAAATTCAGGGAACTACGTCATCGAAACTGAGTTTATTTTGTCAACGCAGTGAAGCTTATTAGGTATCTTCAGGGCAATTAATGGTTACTTCTGTGTGTACAATTTTCTTTCTAAAAAGAATTTGGAAACTGATGCTGCTAAGAAATGATGGTCTGAGATTCCTTAGGCGATTAGTTAACTTTCTGTAGTTGAGTATTAATGAATGTCATCAGTTTAAACTGTATAAATATTGACTGAAGTTTCCTTTAATATTTGGTATGTACCTGTACATGCGGGGACTTCTTTCATGAACGTACACCTACTTGCGAGGCCATACTAATCGAATGATATATTTTTTACCATTTTTAACATTATCCTGGTACAAATACACAATGATGCGCTTTCGATATATCGGCAACAACAAGCTGCTGATATAACGAGAGCATGATGGAAGTTTCGGTGAATATAAATTAAAATTCGGTTAATTTTACCATGTACGTGTATTTGCGGGGACTGTATACAATGACGTAAACGTATTTACAAAGCTCCATAAATGCGTAGAATGCAGTCGGTTGCAGTGATGTACGTGTACTTGCGTTGCCCGCAATATCACAGCTGTAGTGACGTCACTATTTTCCGTTACATTTGAGGTACTTGCTTAGAAGACAGTGACGAAATTCAGGGAACTACGTCATCGAAACTGAGTTTATTTTGTCAACGCAGTGAAGCTTATTAGGTATCTTCAGGGCAATTAATGATTACTTTGTGTGTACAATTTTCTTTCTAAAAAGAATTTGGAAACTGATGCTGCTAAGAAATGATGGTCTGAGCTTCCTTAGGCGATTAGTTAACTTTCTGTAGTTGAGTATTAATGAATGTCATCAGTTTAAGGGGGGGGTATGGTTTTGAAGGCAGAAAAAAACAGGTTTTTACAGATTTTTTTTTGGGCGTACGGTGAAAGTACATTTATTTCTGATTGTTGTACATTAAAGAGTAGTAATTGAACTATATTCTGTGAAATATTGGTTCAAAAATATTGAAAATTGACCGAATGGCAGCAATTCTTCGCAGGCGCCTCAGAAGAAATACATTTTGCGGTGCACATCATATCTCAGCACTGGATCATCTGAAATGAAATAACCAAAGTTTTTTCCTTAATTTTTATGTCCCTCTAGGTATCGCTGCCGAGTTTTTCCATTTTTTTTAATTTTTGAACTTTTTACAAGACTTGAAAGTGAAAATACCGATTTTTGGCCTAAATTCATGACTATTGTTGTTAATAATAAGAAAAATAAAATCAAAGACGAAAAAATCTCGACAGGGTTACCTCATAAATTATGTAAGGAAATACTGTAAAAAATTTGAGAACGATCGGTTGAATAGATTTTCAGATACAGTGTGCACCGACTCAAAAAACATCGACTTGAGAAAAACGCGTTTAAAGTTTTTCGTAGCGAAAAGACCCTGATAAAACTTAGTAAGCTATTTATTTTTTATTTTACTCACATAGAATCATCAATGCCGGGACCATAGAGTTTAGAACTTTCGTCAAGAATGTCCAAAGCATCTTTTTTATCAAGTCTACGGCGAATTCTATCATTTTTAGCGGTTTCAGCTGCTCGCTCATCTGCTCTGTTCATTCGAATATCGTTGGTTCGAAGCGCCCATCCATGACAACTTGGACCAGTACTTATTCGCATCTCTTCTAGGAAGGTTAAATAAGCTTTACAGCCTTCATTGAAAACACAAGCAGCCACTGAAGATGCAAATTCGACGATAATTGCTGAACCACTCTCAACTTTCGGCGCAATCTTCCAAATAAGCTGGTTCAAACTCTCATTATTATTTTGTGTGAATCCGCCAATACATCGCTCTAGGAGAGCATCTTTGCTTAAATCTTCATAAATTGGCTTGATTCCTTGTAAAACATCAGTTGGTAGAGCAGAATATGTGTGTTTGAAATTATTCAGCTTGTTTGAAGCTGCAGCTTTCTGCCATTCACACCATGAGTCTTCTCCGCTAGGGCAGTTTTCGTGTTGTGGTTTTGCATCGGTTGAGGCATAATGATAGTAAGTAGCCCAAATGGCTTTCTTCATTTCTTCTACAGAATTAGAATTGAAACGAATTGCACGACCATAGTACTGGGTGAGCTTATCAATCATTTTTGCAGTCAGTTTCCCTTTACCTGAGAGAGTTTTTTTTTTAATTTTTTTTCCAGTTTTGGTTTCACTATCAGTCATAGTTTTTTTGACTAAATCACGCAAACGAGTTCCCATCCTTTTTTGGACGTGTCCAACACATTCTTTTTTATTGACTAGAAAATTTTCACCATAAGGTTCAGCATTGATAACACCACTATATGTTTTCGAGTCACCATCTCCAATATAGTTGCGAATCTTCACGTTATTCTCTTGCGATCTTTTGAACATTGTGACAATTGCGTCGACTTCCATGTTACCGGATGCTCCTTTGTGATTTGCAGAACATTGATCTTCATTTATATGGTTCTCTTGCCATTCTTCGAACTCTGCAGAATCAAGCTTATTCTTCCAAGTAACACACATGTGACAGTATGAACTTTTTACGAGAACATCGACGACTTTTCCGGTGTAATATCCAATCAAGGAAGCCACGCCATATAAAGAAGAAAATCCACGCTTTTTCCAAGTTCCATCGCCTGATACGGTTAATTCTGATGAAGATTCAATATTTTTTTCTCTACACATAGCTGCTTTTTCTTCCTCTATCGCAGAAACAAAAAATCTTTTTGCGGCATTCGTCACACTGGAGCACATTTTCTTCAAGTAATTCTGGTATACCGATTTTGCTACGAAATTACTGGATAAATCCATCAGTCCGCAGAATTTGTCACAATCAGCTAATCCCAAGCCTAAAACTCGCATCACGAAAGCGAATCGGTAGTTCACTTCATACATATGATCATCTACTCGTTCACTAGACGGAACGTAACGAGGTTCTTTGCATTTTTCACATTTTATTTTTATCTTGAAACCAAGACCTATTTTGCCACAACACTGAAATGATACTGTACTATCACAAACTGCACACTTCACTAACGTAGAAATTGTTGAAAAAACTAACAGAAAATCAATGATTCTGAAATGCTTATTTGTATCTTCAGCAACTTCTTGGCTAAAACTTAGTCTGATTTTTTTCGTTGACGTACTCCTTGTCTCAATATCGTCATCGTTTCTTCGTTTATGCGGAGGAACTATTTTTTTACCTCGATACAACTTTTTACCACTCTCCTTTCTACACTCTCTGGAAACTTTTCTCGGCATTTTGCGAACAACAAAAATATCACAACGAAATAGAGTAAGAAAATACAACACGACTGTTACACTCCGCGTCTGCTTCGAAAATGAAGCAACACCAGGTACCGGGGTACCGTTACAACGACCCTGTCTAAGACCTTTCTGGAAACTGCTTAGGGACAATAACAAAAGAAGATTGGACAATAACAAAAGAAGATTGGAGAATAACAAAAGAAGATTGGACAATAACAAAAGAAGATAACAAAAGAGATTGAGAAACAACTGCCTTCCCGCTGAGCGGTTACAGCTCAGGTAGTCGTTCGAGACACGTCTACTTCCAAAGCTATATCTTTGTGAGTTTTGCTCCGATTGACTTCCTATTAACAGACAACATTCTTGAAATACTATACTTTCATAATATGCAATAAAAAAAATCACTTTTTTTGAACCCTCAAAACCATACCCCCCCCTTAAACTGTAAAAATATTGACTGAAGTTTCCTTTAATATTTGGTATGTACCTGTACATGCGGGGACTTCTTCCATGAACGTACACCTACTTGCGAGGCCATACTAATCGAATGATATATTTTTTACCATTTTTAACATTATCCTGGTACAAATACACAATGATGCGCTTTCGATATATCGGCAACAACAAGCTGCTGATATAACGAGAGCATGATGGAAGTTTCGGTGAATATAAATTAAAATTCGGTTAATTTTACAATGTACGTGTATTAGCGGGGACTGTATACAATGACGTAAACGTATTTACAAGGCCCGATAGATGCGTAGAATGGAGTCTGTTGCAATGATGTACGTGTACTTGCGTGGCCCGCAATATCGCAGCTGTAGTGACGTCACTTTTTTCCGTTACAATTCAGGTAGTTGCGAAGAAGATAATGACGTAATTCATGAAACTATGTCATCGAAACTGAGTTTATTTTGTCAACGCAGTGAAGCTTATTAGGTATCTTCAGGGCAATTGATGGTTACTTCTCTGTGTAGAATTTCCTTTCTAAAAAGAATTTGGAAACAGATGCTGCTAAGAAATGATGGTCTGAGATTCCTTATGGGATTAGTTAACTTTCTGGAGTGGAGTACTAATGAATGTCATCAGATTAAAACTGTAAAAATATTGACTGGAGTTTCCTTTAATATTTGGTATGTACCTGGGACTTCTTTCATGAACGTACACCTACTTGCGAGGCCATACTAATCGAATGATATATTTTTTACTATTTTTAACATTATCCTGGTACAAATACGCAATGATGCGCTTGCGTTATATCGGCAACAACAAATTGCTGATATAACGAGAGCATGATCGAAGTTTCGGTGAATATAAATTAAATTTCGGTTAAATAAATGCGTAAAATGGAGTCTGTTGCAGTGATGTACGTGTACTTGCGTAGGCCGCAATATCACAGCTGTTGTGACATCACTGTTTTACTTTATATTTGAGGTACTTGCGAAAAAGTCAATGACGTAGGTCATGGAATTATGAAATTGAATTTTTTTAAATTATCCCTTCTTTGACCGTAAGTTTTAAATAAACATGTATTATTTCTTCAGACTATCGGTCTTAAATTTCTTTATTAGATTATTGTGTTGACGTTTCGACAACTAATACGTTGTCATCTTCAGAACCATATATAAAACGCATTAATATTTTTAAGTATAACATATTTATATAATTAATTTCTAACATATTAACAATTATTTATATTTACCACTGATTCATTCTATGTTAACATTGTTGTACATATTAACATAGTAATAATAACAATCTCAATATAATTACAGATGTTGGACAAACACTGTTTGAGAGACTATTACTGGAATTTGGTTATTACATATGTTATATAGTTAAGTGTAATAGTTATTATATATGAACCTCATGAAACTTATATTATTTTGCTATGTTTAATAAGGCTAAGCTATGTGTAAAACTAATATCAATGGCATTAAGAAGACGTCAATTGTGTCGGAATGTTTATAATGATAGCGGCCCAACATGCAACATTACATATAAGGATCTGTACATTTCATATAATTCACAATTATGGGTATACATGCAGTAAACTTCGTTAATACGTGACTTATAATCATAATGTAGAACTATGTATGCAAACGTATGCCGGATGTACACCTCCAAACACGATATACACTTCGGCCTAATAAGTATACTTTCACAAACATATATATATATATATATATATATGGGCGTATTTGGGGACATTTTCAGGTATGGATGGTCTTTTTCGAGGACAATTGTGTAATTTGAGGACAGTCCCTAAACAATTTTATCTTTTTGGTACAATTCGAGGACGTCCCCGAATTAACACCTCTTTCTTTATGGGCTAATTTGGGAACTATCGAAGTTTATCAATCAATGTCCTCAAATTATGCCAAACGTATAATGATGCCTTTATACGCATGGACTAATTTGGGAACACTGAAGTGAAAACCAATTAATCAAAATGCGAATATTGCACATGTTATACGAAGTATTTAAAGATAGAAATGAATTAAAATGGCATTAATTACACGATGTTACTCGCTATTTGAGCCTAAGAAATATTTCTCCCGCCATTAAGGTGTATACTCAACTCTTCCACGATCTCTTCGAAACACCAGCATCTAACTATGTCGAAAGACGTACATTCCTGTACATTCGAGAGAACAAACTACCTCTTTGAGCAAAAACACATTTCTTATGACGCATCGCTTTATTTGCAATACAAATGTCCAGTTTGTTTCGAAATATATCTACCAATGGGAATTCTCCGACTCCGAAAAATTTAATATTTCTATTTAAAGAGCTCTATAAATCTAGTAATGAAACTGGTAGCATAGCGCTCGATTGAGCAATCTTTGGAGCGCGGGATTTGCAAGAGCGAATGGTGAACGTGTGATACGACTTCGGCACAAGTTTTGAGCTGGATAAAGTCATTTGGTTGTCTGTAGTGATATTTTTCTTGCTACAGTTTTTTCCAGCGCCTCCTGAAAATGAGTGATTTCAATTTCAAGTAATGGTATGCAATCATGTTTTGCTTTGGAATTGGGTACAGTGCAGCGCAAGCTTTTACAAAACTTCAGCGGGTCTACAGAGAGAGTTTTTTCTATAAAGGACTCAGGTTTTGCGGTGGTTTAAGGCATCTTCAGACGGAAGAGAGTCAATTAAAGATGAATCTTGCAGCTGATGGTCTTTATCTTCAAGAACAGATGAAAATATCGACAGAAGCTGGCATTCTGACCTTGTGCGTTCAGATCGTTGGTGAAGTATCAAAATGATCGGAGAAAGATTTGCACAAAAATGGCTCCAAAATCGTTTTATCGAAAGGTTCTTGAAAAACTTCGGAAAAGAGTCATACGTTCGAGACCAAAAATCAAGAACAACTGTGTGTTGCATTGTAACAAGGGACAGTTTTGGTATCAGTTAAGGGCTATTCCATTATTAGAGTTCTAGCAGAGATATGAGAAATAGGAAAAACCTTGTTCAGCGCTATGTGGCTTTTCAAGGAAATTACTTTGAAAGAGACAATATTGAATTGTGATTTTATTCAAATGCAAAATTAAACAAAAAATACACCTCATTACTTAATTTACATTTATGTATTTAAATTACACATGCTTTTATATAATCGGTCGAAAAATGTTGTATATACGATGAAATACAGGTACATGGAAGGACAATTTTTTCTTCGTAATATATCTCGTTTTGTCATCCCTTTTAATGAGACGTATTACAGTATTTACCTCTAGTACAACCCTTGAGTCTCTTAGATTATTGACCTATATAATGTATCTTATATATTAAGTTAATTAATATTAATGTAGACATATTTATTAGAATTAACCAGTTGATATACAATAAGTACACAAAAATCATTGTATGGTAACAAATATACACGCATACGTATATTTATAGACCAATTCGGGGACATATTGTAACGTGGAAAATTTCCGCTGTTACATTAAGCTTTTTGGGGCATCAATCGTTTTAAATTTACCATTAAATTCTTTCGCGCCCGTTAAGAAAAACGGAGAAAAGAAGGCTTAGGAACCTCTCCGAGAACACCCGGAAGCACCTACGTGGTAACAAATTATCTCTGTTATTATTTAAGTGATTCTTTTCATTTGTGCTATATCTTCTGTTAATATCGCTATCTTAAAATTCCCTTCCTACTCCTTTCGCCAATCCCGAATCGCCTGGTAAGAGAGAAAAGGAAAGAAGACTCCCGAATCCAAGGATGGAAAACCTTCTCGGCTACCGCAGGACAAGGAAGATGTCAAACTATCGCCTACGGTGCCATCTAACAATCTACGGGAAACGGGTCGATAACGGGTCGATGCCCTACTTATCACCTGAGCGTGATAATTCCCGAATCCTGCGACAATTAGGATGGCGCTAGCAATGCAGATTGAGGGGACCGAAAACGACTCCCTTCAGAGTTTCCTGAGCTGCCGCTTGGAAAAGACCTGTTCTTTGGATACCGTATTGGGAACGAATTAAGAGGATTTGGATAATTTATTGTGGACAGATCGAAAGGATCGTTCGATTGGATAATCTATCGTGGACGGATCGAGAGGATCGATCGACTTGGATCGCCGGAAGTCGCACTCCCACCGCCTACACGGCTCTACCAGGTGATTTGAAAGTTTGGCTTCCTGACATTTTTCTATCTCCTTACCGAACTCCGGAATTCCTTTCTCATTACTTACGCTCCCGCGTGTTTTCTCTTAACTCGGTTTTGCCTTAACTTGGTTTCTTTTCTTTTTCTTTCGAATCACACTTCTTGTAATTTCGAGTGTTCTCGTCGTATTTTAAGTCTAATAACGCTCCCGGTTTTCCTACCGGCAAGAATCAAAAACTCGAATTTCTTTTGTTTGTACCGATTTTGTCATATTGGTGGCCCGCAACCACCCCTTTTTGTAATAAAGTACTTTCAGAATTATTCCAGAATTACCGAGTCGTCTGGATTCAAAATTGTCTTGCCAAATCTAGACAAAGGATCTCCTCTGAAAGGGTTTCACAGCTCCTTCCGAGCTAGACCGGGCCCCCTCAGGGAAAATCCTTGTCCGAGTTCTCGGACTGGCGCCCAATTCCCGCCTTCCTGCCTCCCGACTTTCTTCCGGAATTTTCCTGAGTGAGGAAATTTGGAGACACGCCACCAACTTTTGGCGAAGTTGGTAGGCGCGCTACAATATATAGAAATGAATGGTCTAATTCGAGAACATTTTGATAATTTAAGGAAGGTCCCCAAATTATTTTATCCGAACGGTACTATTTGAAGAGACTAAAGGTTTTTTCACCATAGAACAATTGTTCCTATATAGAAGGTTTTCTATTATAAATTATCATATCCACGAGTGTATCTAATATTGGGTGGTTGCAATAAGAATACTATCTAATGATAGATACACTCGTAAGGTGTGCGAATTTCAACACATAATTTTAAAATCTATCCATATATAAATGACTTTTTAAGCAGCATTTTCCCTTGGAAACGGCCGTAAAAGTTCTTGTATGAATACAGCTACATGGAAAGATGATTATATACATTTAAAGATACAATTTTTTCTTCGTAAATTTATCACGTTTTGTCACCCCTTTTAATGAGACGTATTATAGTATTTCCTTCTAGTACAACCACCCCTTGAGTCTCTTAGATTATTGACCTATATAATATATGTTATATATTAACTTAATTAATATTAATGTGAACATGTCTAGTCGAATTAACCAGTTGATGTACAATAAATACACCAAAATCATTATATGGCCATAAATATACACGCGTAAATATATTAATTGACCAATTCGGGGACATATATAGAAATGAATGGTTTAATTCGAGAACATTTTGATAATTTAAGGAAGGTCCCCAAATTATTTTATCCGAACGATACTATTTGAAGAGGTTAAAGGTTTTTTCACCATAGAACAATTGTTTCTATATGGAAGGTTTCCTTTTATGAATTATCATATCCACGAGTGTATCTAATATTGAATGGTTGCTATAAGAATATTACCTAATGATAGATACACTCGTTGGGTGTGCGAATTTCAACACATAATTTTAAAATCTATCCATACATAAACGACTTTTTAAATGGTATTTTCCCTTGGAAACGGCCGTAAAAGTTTTTGTATGAATACAGGTACATGCAAAGATGATTATATACATTTAAAGATACAATTTTTTCTCCGGAAATTTATCACGTTTTGTCATCCCTTTTAATGAGATGTATTATAGTATTTACTTCTAGTGTTAGGTGTGCCAATTAATTTTAAAGGATTTTTCTGTGAAAATCTACATTTATTTTAAAAAATCCGTACAATATTTTTTAACCAAAGTTTTTCCCCATCGTTAGCGATGACTTTGCGCCATCTTTCTGGTAACTTGTTGATTCCGCGTCGAAAGAAGTTTTCATCTTTTGATGCAATACAATCATCGATCCATTTTCCCACTCCTTCAGCATTTCGAAAGGATATCTCGTACAGGCCCATTTGCATCGATTAAAACAAATGGTAGTCAGAAGGAGCCCATCCGAGCTGCTCTATCTTGTTTTTAGTGATGTTTGCACAATGCGGCCGTGCATTGTTGTCGTGAAACAAAACTCGATGATGTTTTCTCGCTATAAATGGCCGTTTTTCGTTCAATTCACGTGCCAAATTACCCAGTTGGCGTCGGTAGCGATCAGTCGTAACCGTTAGGTGTAACCGATCAGCAACTGGACAATTTGGCACGTGAATTCAACGAAAAACGGCCATTAATAGCGAGAAAACATCATGGACTTTTGTTCCACGACAACAATGCACGGCCGCATCGTGCAAACATCACTAAAAACAAGATAGAGCAGCTCGGATGGGATCGGCTTGATCACCCCCCGTACTCTCCAGACCTTGCTCCTTCTGATTACAATTTGTTTCGATCGATGCTTTGTATAAAAATATGAATGACAATAGTTTAGTAGATATTGATGTAACAGCAATTACATGTAAATGGCACAATTTGAGAACATATTTGATAGCTTAAGTGACAAAGCATATATTGATTATCGTTTAAGGGAAGACTAAACTAAAAAATGAAAATTCGCTGCTGTTGTCTTTAAACCTTTTTTATGGTTCCCTAGGAGTAAAATGAGGTTTTTAAGAGATTTCACCTAGTGAGAGCCCCCAAAACAAAGATTTATAGCCTACAATCTAAATTTTATACGTAAAACAGGTGTCAGAGGGAATAAGCCCATGCGCAAAGTGAGAACGTATATATGACTGCTGGATATCTAAAATAATTAAAAATGCCCTAAAAAATAATAACTCCAGATTAGAATTTCAATTTATACCTTATTTCAAGAAAAAAAATGTTCTTATGAAAACCTCAAAATTTTCCTATTTTTCAGTTTAGTCTTCCCTTAAAATATGTTGCAAACATATACATTGTACACTTATTGTGTAACCAGTATTTCTGTCGCGGCATTTCGCGTACTATTTTCGTATTATGCTTTTTCTTAAAGAACGTCAGAATATACAATATTTTTTGACATCTCTTTGCCGTGTCGTATAATCTAATCTTCCGGTTTACCCGTTCTGTAAAACCTAACGCAAAATTGTCTATGTGATTTTTATTATTCATCCTTTTAAAAAATATTCTGTTTGCGTGATCTTGAATATTAACATTTTAACGCAAAAATGAATGGCTGTTTCCAATAATTAAGAAAATATTAAGGGCAAAAAAGGTCACATTGATTTTATACTATACACGCATGTTTTAAAAACATGGATGTTATTTTATTAGAGTGTACTGAATTGATTTTATCTATGAATAACTCAACAGAGTTTTATTATCTTTCGACATTTATTTTCACAGGTTA
>CATKWD010000046.1:0-22761 GCA_949825005.1 Gasteruption jaculator
GTAGTAGTAGTAGTAGAGTAGTAGCAGTAGTAGTAGAGTAGTAGTAGAGTAGTAGCAGTAGTAGTAGAGTAGTAGCAGTAGTAGTAGAGTAGTAGTCGTAGTAGTAGTAGTAGAGTAGTAGCAGTAGTAGTAGAGTAGTAGTCGTAGTAGTAGTAGTAGTGGTAGTGGTAGTAGTAGTAGTAGAGTATTAGTAGTAGTGGTAGTGGTAGTAGTAGTAGTAGAGTAGTAGTAGTAGTAGTAGTAGTAGTAGAGTAGTAGTAGTAGTAGTAGTAGTAGTAGTAGTAGTAGTAGTAGTAGTAGTAGTAGTAGTAGTAGTAGTAGTAGTAGTAGTAGTTGTGGTACTTGTAGTAGTAGTAGTAGTAGTAGTAGTAGTAGTAGTAGTAGTAGTAGTAGTAGTAGTAGTAGTAGTAGTAGTAGTAGTAGTAGTAGTGGTAGTGGTAGTGGTAGTAGGAGTAGTAGTTGTGGTAGTGGTAGTAGTAGTAGTAGTTGTGGTAGTGGTAGTGGTAGTAGTAGTAGTAGTTGTGGTAGTGGTAGTGGTAGTAGGAGTAGTAGTTGTGGTAGTGGTAGTAGTAGTAGTAGTTGTGGTAGTGGTAGTAGTAGTAGTAGTTGTGGTAGTGGTAACTACCACTATTACAATAATAACAATGATAATAACAATAATAATGAAGATATAATAATAATAATAATAATAATAATAACTGTTGTAGTAGTAGTAGTAGTAATAGAGTAGTAGTAGTAGTAGTAGTAGTAGAGTAGTAGTAGTAGTAGAGGTAGTAGTAGTAGTTGTGGTAGTGGTAACTACTACCACTATTACAATAATAACAATGATAATAACAATAATAATGAAGATATAATAATAATAATAATAATAATAACTATAGTAGTAGTAGAAGTAGTAGAAGTAGTAGTAGAGTAGTAGTTGTGGTAGTGGTAGTAGTTGTGGTGGTAGTAGTAGTAGTAGTAGTAGTAGTAGCAGTAGTAGTAGTAGTAGTAGTAGTAGTAGTAGTAGTAGTAGTAGTAGTAGTTGCGGTAGTGGTAGTAGTAGTAGTTGTGGTAGAGGTAGTGGTAGTAGTTGTGGTAGTGGTAACTACCGCTATTACAATAATAATAATGATAACGATAATAATAATAATAATAATAATGAAGATATAATAATAATAATATTAATAATGATAATAACTGTAGTAATAGTACAGTAATAGTAGTAATAGCAGTAGTAGCAGTAGTAGTAGTAGTATTGGTAGTGGTAGTAATAAACGTAATGAATGAAGTAAGATTGTATTTTTTGAAGTCCACACATTTTACTTCTTTTGTTATTCTTACTACTACTGCTTTGTTACCGACGAGTAGGTTCGAGTCGAAACTTTTGTTATGTACAGCAGAATCTAAAGGGGCATTCTGATTGGCCAGACATTTTAGTTAATAGCTCGGTAATTATTCCGATTTTCGAAAAATGGTATTTGACTTTTCGTCTCCAATTTTCGCCCTCTGTCACCACCTTTCGGCTTCGACACCGAATGTCGCACACCCTGTATATATATATATATATATATATATATATATATATATATATATATATGCCCAGTGTGTACTTTAAAGACATTTTCATCAATGGAGGGTGGACTTCGGAGACATTTGTGTACTTTGAAGCCAGTCTTCAAAGTTTTTTCACACAAGAGTGTACTTTGAGGACTGGGTTCAAAGTGTCAACTCATTCCTTAGTATAGTTTGGGGACTTCACAAACAAAACATGTCCTTAAAAGAACAGTACATCTGTAATATGAATAAAGGAATGTTTTTTGCAAATAAATTAAGTATTTTTTTCTTCATCTACGATATAGTAGTAACATCAATCTCGATTAAACAAGCTATTTACTTATTAAATTTTCAATATTGAAATCCTTTAGAAAAATTATTTCGTTTTGTAAATTGCTAGTAAGACACATGCATTTGGTACTTTGAAGACTGTCCCCAAAGTAACTATTTAGTCGCAGATAATGTCTTCAAAGTCCACAGTAGACGTATAAATACATGGTAACAATATTGAAATCGGAGTACGTTCTTTATATATACTTGTTCTACTCATTATTTATGAAATATATAAAGTATATTTAGATAAACAAATATCAAAATTAATGTAATAATATTTTATATGTACGTAGTATACGTAAATTAAAATAAACAAAGTACATCTAAAATACTATTACTTTAATTTAAATTCGTTAGAAACTGTATTTGCAGCGTTTGAAATAAATACATATTGCATTACGGAGAAAGGAAAAATTATAGTTTTAATGAAGGTAAAAATAATTAATTCATAAAGGAATATTTTTTGCAAGTGAATTAAGTATTTTTTTTCTTCACCTACAATATAGTAGTAACATCAATCTCGATTACACAAGCTATTTACTTATTAAATTTTCAATATTCAGATCCTTTAGAAAAATTATTTCGTTTTGTAAATTGCTAGTAAGACACATATATTTGGTACTTTGAAGACTGTCTCCAAAGTAACTATTTAGTCGCAGATAATGTCTTTAAAGTCCACGGTAGACGTATTTGGATAAATACGTATGTATACTTCGTACATGGTAGCAATATTGAAATCGGAGTACGTTCTTTACATATACCTCTTCTACTTATTATTTATGAAATATATAAAGTATATTTAGATACACAAATATCAAAATTAATGTAATAATATTTTATATGTACGTAGTATACGTAAATTAAAATAAACAAAGTACATCTGAAATATTATTACATTAATTTAATTTTGTTAGAAACTGTATTTGCAGCGAATGAAATAAATACATATTGCATTACGGAGAAAGGAAAAATTATAGTTTTAATGAAGGTAAAAATAATTAATTCATAAAGGAATGTTTTTTGCAAGTGAATTAAGTATTTTTTTTCTTCATCTACAATATAGTAGTAACATCAATCTCGATTACACAAGCTATTTACTTATTAAATTTTCAATATTCAGATCCTTTAGAAAAATTATTTCGTTTTGTAAATTGCTAGTAAGACACATATATTTGGTACTTTGAAGCCTGTCCCCAAAGTAACTATTTAGTCGCAGATAATGTCTTTAAAGTCCACGGTAGACGTATTTGGATAAATACGTATGTATACTTCGTACACGGTAGCAATATTGAAATCGGAGTACGTTCTTTATATATACCTCTTCTACTCATTATTTATGAAGTATATAAAGTATATTTAGATACACAAATATCAAAATTAATGTAATAATATTTTATATGTACGTAGTATACGTAAATTAAAATAAACAAAGTACATCTGAAATATTATTACATTAATTTAATTTTGTTAGAAACTGTATTTGCAGCGAATGAAATAAATACATATTGCATTACGGAGAAAGGAAAAATTATAGTTTTAATGAAGGTAATAATAATTAATTCATAAAGGAATGTTTTTTGCAAGTGAATTAAGTATTTTTTTTCTTCATCTACAATATAGTAGTAACATCAATCTCGATTACACAAGCTATTTACTTATTAAATTTTCAATATTCAGATCCTTTAGAAAAATTATTTCGTTTTGTAAATTGCTAGTAAGACACATATATTTGGTACTTTGAAGCCTGTCCCCAAAGTAACTATTTAGTCGCAGATAATGTCTTTAAAGTCCACGGTAGACGTATTTGGATAAACACGTATGTATACTTCGTACATGGTAGCAATATTGAAATCGGAGTATGTTCATTACGGATTGCATTACGGAGAAAGGAAAAATTATAGTTTTAATGAAGGTAAAAATAATTAAATACATAAAGAAATGTTTTTTGCAAAGGACAATAGTTTATTTAATAAATTTTAATAAAACCGGCTACAGATATTTACTTCAGCACATTTTATTGCACAGTAATGTGATGTAAGTATAATAAAGAGTATACATAAAAGTAAAATTACAAAAAAATGAACAATAGTACTTTTAAAGTAGTAGTTATTTCTTAAAAATAGGGGAAAATACTTTTTTTTTCTTTATTCTAAAAATTTCTTTTTTTGAGTATAGAGCCAAGTTCTCAGTTGCGGTACAGTGCGATTTTTAAGGCAAACATTTTTACTAATAACGTTTTGAATCTCTTTACCCGTTGGCATTTTACCTCCTTTTACTGTCTCCTTGAAAATTGTCATTACTACTGTTTTCTCTTCATCGGACCATCCTCGTTTCGTACTTGATTTCATATCTATATTCGAAATAAACAAATAGATTTTAAATATTTTATAAGGTATTTATTGTCTGTAAATATAGATAGATACTTACTGAAGGAGCTTTCATCAGATGTTGCACCATCTACAAAATAACGAATTATATAAATTGTTTTATTAATACCCCAGTGGAAAAATTATTTTTTTTAAAAATAGAATCAAGATGGGTAGAAAAATGTTTAATCAGACTTAACCTCTTGCGTCAATGATCTTGAATTGTCGCAGAAACAATAATGGGTTTTAAATATTATAGCGCAAGTTAGAATTACCTGAATCTTCCCCATTTATATTTCCTTCGTTATTAGGTGGAGCTGCATGTTGTTGAGCAATGAATTTGTCGCTTTTGTCAAAATCTGGTTCGTTTTCCATTTCTCTATCTATAGCACCATTAGTTCCTTGTGCTATTTCCAGCAATTGTGAAATTTTAAGAATGTCCGTTTCTATCAAAGGTTGTCTGTAAATTTTTTTATGTATGTCCTCATGGTGGCCCAAAAAGTTAGCTAAATCAGATACTTGATTTTCCGACAAATTTAATTTTATGCATTTCGTCGCAATTTGTTTCCTCAGTTCGGTGCCACGTAAAGTGCCAGGCATTTCTGCTCCACATTCGGATGCAAATTTATTAATTAAATTGCATGCTCGTAGGTATTTAAATCGTGTCGGATCGTCAGAACTAATTCCAAAAAGGTAGGGATTGTTGCTCGTTACACCTGCTTTCGCACGATATTTTATTATAAGTAGTAAACACTCCAACATTTCCGAAGTTAACAGAACTGGAACACTTCTGTTCAGTTTTCCTCGAATCATGAATCTTGTATACTTCTTTGCATGCGCTCTTCCCTCTTCAGACAGATCTTTAAAAACATCGTTGTTTGTGTCAATACCTTGACGTTGTTCGAAATCTTCTAGAAAAATCCTTTCAATTTCACCAGCTCTTCGCCGATTAAATAGTTGGATTGATATCATTGACGCCTCTGATAATTTTCGCCAGTCATCGATAGAAAATTTTCTTTGCAAAGCTTTGAAATGAGTCATCCTTAAATTTTTTAAGTAATCATGTAATTTTTTTATGTCTTCAATATTGGGCAAAATAATCTTCTTTCGTCTGTAATTTCGAGTTTGGGTTTCGACAACCAATTTATTCACAGTAGTACCGTAATCTTCACTTTGTAATTTTAGAAAATTTTCAACACGCTTTTGTTCTTCCTCATTTTCTGCCCTAATATGTTTTGATCTTAGAACTTCACCGACTTGTTTCAGCAAAGTACCTAAAGCAGAAGCTACTGCCGGATGTTCAAATACACAGCTTTCATTATTGAATTTAGCTACACGTTTTACAGCTCGAACTACAGTATCATAATGCCTTGGTTGGTAAATTGACGAAAAATTTTCAATTGTTGATTCGATTTCCCGTACAGCAATCAGTAGTCGACCTAACAGACGAAGCCTGGCACGTATCATAGGATAGTGATGCTGATGAGCTCTGTACCGTTCACATTGTTTATTGGCAAACGAAATTATCAAGTCGTCGTAACGTATAGCACGTACGACGTCATCTTCACGTAAATAGGGAATTATGTGTTTTCTAACAGTAATCGAGGCTCCTTCATTAACGCGTCCAGCAACTGTCCGCCATTTCACCATTATAATTCTTTCTCCTTTTTTTTCTAATTGAATGTTATTCATTACGGTGCATTTTTGAAAATGATGGCGAAGAGTACCTACGAAGTACTGTCCTTTACATATGGCACACGGCATAAAATTATTTGCTTTTTTCCCCATTCTTTCATTTGGTCGTCTACATACTAGGAGTTCGCCTTTGTTGCAAGATTTATTAGTATTATATAAATGATCTCCTTTTTTTCGAATTGTGGCAATTAATCGCTTTCTATCCGGATGACATTTTGGGATATCAAGAAATTCTTGGACGTCTTTTTCTTCAGAATGCTTTAGTGTTAGATGCCGTGCTATTTTTGTTTGAAATTTGCCACAATAAAAACAAAAATGTTGTTTTTTGTGTGGAGGGTTGTTTGATGTTGAAACTATTAAGGGGGGGGTATGGTTTTGAGGGTTCAAAAAAAGTGATTTTTTTTTATTGCATATTATGAAAGTATAGTATTTCAAGAATGTTGTCTGTTAATAGGAAGTCAATCGGAGCAAAACTCACAAAGATATAGCTTTGGAAGTAGACGTGTCTCGAACGACTACCTGAGCTGTAACCGCTCAGCGGGAAGGCTGAGCGGCTATTGTTATTGTCCAATCTTCTTTTGTTATTGTCCCTAAGCAGTTTCCAGAAAGGTCTTAGACAGGGTCGTTGTAACGGTACCCCGGTACCTGGTGTTGCTTCATTTTCGAAGCAGACGCGGAGTGTAACAGTCGTGTTGTATTTTCTTACTCTATTTCGTTGTGATATTTTTGTTGTTCGCAAAATGCCGAGAAAAGTTTCCAGAGAGTGTAGAAAGGAGAGTGGTAAAAAGTTGTATCGAGGTAAAAAAATAGTTCCTCCGCATAAACGAAGAAACGATGACGATATTGAGACAAGGAGTACGTCAACGAAAAAAATCAGACTAAGTTTTAGCCAAGAAGTTGCTGAAGATACAAATAAGCATTTCAGAATCATTGAGTTTCTGTTAGTTTTTTCAACAATTTCTACGTTAGTGAAGTGTGCAGTTTGTGATAGTACAGTATCATTTCAGTGTTGTGGCAAAATAGGTCTTGGTTTCAAGATAAAAATAAAATGTGAAAAATGCAAAGAACCTCGTTACGTTCCGTCTAGTGAACGAGTAGATGATCATATGTATGAAGTGAACTACCGATTTGCTTTCGTGATGCGAGTTTTAGGCTTGGGATTAGCTGGTTGTGACAAATTCTGCGGACTGATGGATTTATCCAGTAATTTCGTAGCAAAATCGGTATACCAGAATTACTTGAAGAAAATGTGCTCCAGTGTGACGAATGCCGCAAAAAGATTTTTTGTTTCTGCGATAGAGGAAGAAAAAGCAGCTATGTGTAGAGAAAAAAATATTGAATCTTCATCAGAATTAACCGTATCAGGCGATGGAACTTGGAAAAAGCGTGGATTTTCTTCTTTATATGGCGTGGCTTCCTTGATTGGATATTACACCGGAAAAGTCGTCGATGTTCTCGTAAAAAGTTCATACTGTCACATGTGTGTTACTTGGAAGAATAAGCTTGATTCTGCAGAGTTCGAAGAATGGCAAGAGAACCATATAAATGAAGATCAATGTTCTGCAAATCACAAAGGAGCATCCGGTAACATGGAAGTCGACGCAATTGTCACAATGTTCAAAAGATCGCAAGAGAATAACGTGAAGATTCGCAACTATATTGGAGATGGTGACTCGAAAACATATAGTGGTGTTATCAATGCTGAACCTTATGGTGAAAATTTTCTAGTCAATAAAAAAGAATGTGTTGGACACGTCCAAAAAAGGATGGGAACTCGTTTGCGTGATTTAGTCAAAAAAACTGTGACTGATAGTGAAACCAAAACTGGAAAAAAAATTTTAAAAAAAACTCTCTCAGGTAAAGGGAAACTGACTGCAAAAATGATTGATAAGCTCACCCAGTACTATGGTCGTGCAATTCGTTTCAATTCTAATTCTGTAGAAGAAATGAAGAAAGCCATTTGGGCTACTTACTATCATTATGCCTCAACCGATGCAAAACCACAACACGAAAACTGCCCTAGCGGAGAAGACTCATGGTGTGAATGGCAGAAAGCTGCAGCTTCAAACAAGCTGAATAATTTCAAACACACATATTCTGCTCTACCAACTGATGTTTTACAAGGAATCAAGCCAATTTATGAAGATTTAAGCAAAGATGCTCTCCTAGAGCGATGTATTGGCGGATTCACACAAAATAATAATGAGAGTTTGAACCAGCTTATTTGGAAGATTGCGCCGAAAGTTGAGAGTGGTTCAGCAATTATCGTCGAATTTGCATCTTCAGTGGCTGCTTGTGTTTTCAATGAAGGCTGTAAAGCTTATTTAACCTTCCTAGAAGAGATGCGAATAAGTACTGGTCCAAGTTGTCATGGATGGGCGCTTCGAACCAACGATATTCGAATGAACAGAGCAGATGAGCGAGCAGCTGAAACCGCTAAAAATGATAGAATTCGCCGCAGACTTGATAAAAAAGATGCTTTGGACATTCTTGACGAAAGTTCTATACTCTATGGTCCCGGCATTGATGATTCTATGTGAGTAAAATAAAAAATAAATAGCTTACTAAGTTTTATCAGGGTCTTTTCGCTACGAAAAACTTTAAACGCGTTTTTCTCAAGTCGATGTTTTTTGAGTCGGTGCACACTGTATCTGAAAATCTATTCAACCGATCGTTCTCAAATTTTATACAGTATTTCCTTACATAATTTATGAGGTAACCCTGGCGAGATTTTTTCGTCTTTGATTTTATTTTTCTTATTATTAACAACAATAGTCATGAATTTAGGCCAAAAATCGGTATTTTCACTTTCAAGTCTTGTAAAAAGTTCAAAAATTAAAAAAAATGGAAAAACTCGGCAGCGATACCTAGAGGGACATAAAAATTAAGGAAAAAACTTTGGTTATTTCATTTCAGATGATCCAGTGCTGAGATATGATGTGCACCGCAAAATGTATTTCTTCTGAGGCGCCTGCGAAGAATTGCTGCCATTCGGTCAATTTTCAATATTTTTGAACCAATATTTCACAGAATATAGTTCAATTACTACTCTTTAATGTACAACAATCAGAAATAAATGTACTTTCACCGTACGCCCAAAAAAAAATCTGTAAAAACCTGTTTTTTTCTGCCTTCAAAACCATACCCCCCCCTTAAATCCTTATCGTCAGGAGCAGATATTCCTTCCAAAGATTTCATTTTTATGTCCAATGCTATAGCCGCATTGTCTTCCAATGATCCATCTTCAATACTATATTGTGATGGGATATAATCTTCTTCATCTTCGTTATTTCGATGAGGAACGTCTTCTGTTAATATAATAGAATACTTTGTCACAAAATCTATTTTATTTACATTCAAATTTAGTTGCACTAATTAAATATGCTATGAATAAATTGTCTATTGCCCTTAATCGATTTAATTTGAATTCTCGAAAAACAAATGAAATTCTTTAATCAACTCAAGTCGAACTAATTAAATATGATGTACTTGAACTTTAGTCGAACAATTTATGGAATAACTAAATTTTATTATCTTTTTAAATTTATTATTCGTTACGTAATTAATTTGACTTGTTTTCTTTCGTGTGGAAAAAACATATTTTTTATAAGCAAGGTTAAATAGTGTTGTAGGTTAAATACTTTTATATAAATTACCTTCTACAAAAGTTTCTGACACTTCTGAATTTCCTAAAAACGTAGAACAAAATTTTGGAGTAGTTTCAATGAGACTATTTTCATTTTCATCCACGTTTGTAAAAAAATTTCCTTGTAATATGTCATTCAGAATTTGATTTTCTCTGAAATAAATAAATATTTTAAATTACTATTTTCTCATATTATTATCATGCATTAACTTAAACAAATCTTTACATTATTACTGGTCTACTATTTTTCAGAAATTGCAAAAAGTAAACAACATTGCATAAAATAATACTATTTCTAAGCTGTTTTTATTTTTCAAGAAAAAAGAGCAATGCAAAGGTTTTTTTAAAATATTTGAGTGATATTATTTTCACGGAAAACATTACTAAAAAAGTTTTATTAAAGCACATTCGATACACAAAAAAATTAGGTTTATAAGCAAATACAGGAAAAACTTGCATGTTTCAGTTAAGTAGTTTTATATTTCATTAAATTAAAGGTAACGTTCTACTAGACATTCTTATAACATCAATTAATTTACCTGTTGTCTGTCTCAGGAATACACGTGTCAATAGAAGCTGTAAAAAGAATTATCATATTTTACTTGTTAAAGTAGGACTTATACATAGTAAAACTTCTATTTAATATAATTTTTTATTCATCTAAGCTCTAATATTTCTTACGATTTTGTTGAACTATTCCATCGACGTCTATATTCCTTAGTACTGCAGGTTCCAGAAATGCTTCTGAATCAAGTGAACTAGTTGGAACGTTTAAATTTGCCCAACTACCATTTGCAATCAAAGTGACTGTTTCGTTTAAATCATGACAATTATTACTCTTTAATTCAGCTACTTCTACATCTTGCAGAAGAGAATCTTCAACTCGTGTACTTGTTAAATCTTCAAAATTATCATTTTCGAAAACAGTGGGCAAAATAGTAAACGTATTATTTATATCTTTTAGATCTGATGTAACTTTATCATCTTTACAACCGTTAGACGCAGTGCCAATCAGATTACCTTCGATGTTATAAACATATACTACAGATTCGTTATTGCACTGCAAATTGTTACTCGACGTTGTATTTTTAAGACTCTGTTCGTCTGGTTGTACTTCAATGTTGCTATGTATTTGTTTCTTTTCATTTAAAAATGTTATTGGATTAACTCCTTTATTACAAAATTCCAGATTTTGAACATTAACTGTATTAACATCCTTAGAATATGCACTTGATGAAAGTTCATGTTCCATGACACGTTGTGAAGTTTTTGTATCCTTCTCGTGGTCTTTTGGAAGACAATTATCTTTTTGCAGCAATTTTTTTCCCAAAGTTGCTTTTTTAATTTGTTCATCCTCAACGAAAAATGATTCTTTGTTAACAAATTCATTATTTTCATTTTCAATAATATTCACGACATTTGAATTTTCAACTAACGAAATGTTGTTCTTTTCAAGACGATTAAAATTTTTGATATCTTTCTCTTTCGATTCCATTTCTAGACGTTTTATTTTTATGTCATTGTGTATGTTTTCTTTTGAAACACAATTACCTTTATCAGTTTTTTCTTGCAAAGGTAGAATTTCCATCTCTAAAAATGCAGTTTCAGTTTCTATAAACAAATGAAATTATTTACAACGGTTTACATAATGTTCAGCAAAATGGAAAGTTAAATAAACCTTTGTCATTACCACATATTCTGCCTAATTTTTCATTTAAAATTCAAAACTTTGTTTAACTTTTTGTATGTATACTTCTTACATACATAAAAATACAATAATTCTACCAGAAAATGTAAGTGTATTCTTCATTTTATTTACAGATAATATCTATACTCATTGATGTTTGAATTAGTAAAGTTAAATTATTAATTAAAGTTCAATAGATTTTTTAAATATCAGTCAATCTAACAAATTTTATAAGTAAAATTATAACCTGGCTAGAATACGTGTATTTAAAAGAAAATTAAAAAAACAAAAAACCAAAAAATCGCGATCTTACCAAAATATTTATGGTGCTTCTGTTTAGATGCTTTTATTTTAAAATTATAATTGTTAGTTTGGGGTTCATTTAAAATTTGTATATCCTTGTCCATATACAGTTTCCGATGATCTGTAAGTTCAAAAATGATGTATTTAAAATTAAATTTGTAAAAACCACAATATTTGCCTAAGTAAAGTGCAGGTGATTTTGTAATTAAATTCGAAGCATCAATTAACACTATTACAATTTTATGTAGAGATTAATTAAAAGGATCTTAATAAATTCTGTATGATATAATTAGTATTTTGGAAGGTATTTTTTAAGATTTTTTAAACAGTAGTAGAATATATATATTGTGACGTGGTATTTCGCGAGGCTCGGGCAACCTCACCACGTGCACTTTAATTGCTCTGTTGGGCGCCAGCCAGGATTCGCCTGGCGGTGTTGGGTGCTGAAAATCTTTAGAAACGGGGAATCAGGAAAAAGAAAACTCCCGAACTCGATAAATAATAAATGACAAAACCGGATCGGCCGGGCTATATTTAATAATAATTTGAACCGAGCATACAAACGAATTTACTAGTCCGCCAATATAACCGTTAGTTCAAAAATACAAGATGTCGGCCGGGATACGTCCGGACCGCACTCTCTCACTCTCTCTCTCTCGTTCACTCTCGCACTCACACTCTTCAACAATAAAAGTTCGAGAATCACAATTTAGTTACTCAGACTTAACATTTGGGACCTTCCGGAGAAGCCGGTCGGTTTCCCCTGGGCACGTTACCGCAAGCCGGAATCCCGGATTCCGGGCGAGCCACGTGGAAGAGAGTCGGTTACTCTCCTCCCGGAATCGTTCAAATTCGACCGGGCGACCGGAACGCGGTCGTACTAACCGGTACGGTTCGAAAACGTACAATCAAAATGACACAAAACGAAAAGTCGGAGACGCCGGTAAGCGTCACTCACCCCTTTACAATAACGAAGGAACCTCGCTCGTTCCTTATCTGATTCGACGGGGATCGTTGGTCCTTAAAATGGCGCCGGGCGGTGGCCAGGGAGGCGGCGGTCTTGCCTCACCGATGTCCAGCACAGGAATCTCGATTTCGTCGTCTTCTTCCCGAGATCTACCGGTAGTCCGGCTGGAGGGGGATAACGATCCGTATCGCAGCGCTGAAATCGTTCGTTGCCTCTGCGTTGTGCTGCCCTCGGTACTACGGGCGATCTCCTTATCATGCGGGAAGATACGAAATCTGGATCGTTGGTGAAGTTCTTCCGGATGTCTGTCCGTGGAGGATCTCCGAACAGGAAGGTCGGAGTTCTTCTTGTCCGGGCCGGAAGCTGTTCTATTCGATTTCTTCTGATTTCGGATTACGGCAGGACGGATCCTCTTCCATCGGCGACGTTAGCAGTTCGGCGATGTTTAAATATAACTCCTGGTTAAGATGGCGATGGTCCTAGTCGGCCTGGTGAGTCGGCGATATTTCCCCAGGCTAGTGGCGTGCCGATCCTCGATCGATACCGGCACGTGTGAGTGGCCAGACGAAACGTTTTGTAAAATAGAAATAAAAGAACGTAAGTCCCGATGGACTGATTAGGTTATGGTGCCCAGGGGTAACGACGTGCTTCTTCGTTTACACGGGATTCTCGTTAGATTCCCGTGCTGGACATTTTCCCGGATATTCCGGAAAGGTTCCTTTAAGAGGACCTCCGGATAATTCTCAAAAGATTTGGATGGGGTCCGTAAAAACCCCATCACACCCCCCCCTCCCTTGCCACGAGCCATTCCGGAAGGACGGAGGTGGCGAGTCGTTTACAGGCGTCTCAAGTATAACTCATACGTAGACTCGAAATTATTTGAAACGCATTCCGGGAAAAGAGCAACGTCGTGACCCCTAGGGAACCTTTAAAACAGATTACATGTAGCGACATGTCAAGTGAATAAAAAAAATAAAAAATAAAAAAAAACGAAAATTAAGCGCGAAGAAACGGAGTTATTAGGTGATCTTGCAAAGGGAATAGGGTGTAGGATTAAATTAACCACGAATTTTCGAAAATTTACCCAAAGAAACCCTTACATGCAGAGGAATCCTAATTACAAGCGCGCGAATCCGGTACCACGATGACAATAACGATTCGTAAGATAAAAGGAACTAAACGCGAGTTTCGAAGTTCTTAAATCTACTTTTGTCCCGAAGGGGTACCGGGCGTTCTTTACCAACGTTGATCTTTGCCGGTGTCGTCCGGATCGGTGATCTTGGTGTAGAACGGATTGGTGGCAGGCCAGACAGAGGTTTCTTCTTCTCTCTTCGCTGTTTTCCTGCCGGTCCACGGTTTAACTTGCAGGGCTTTCTGATCGAAAAACTGTTGGAGCCGCGTCTTCTCCGTTGAGGTTGGCTCCTCGAGTCACTGCAAGTGTCGTTGTCTTCGTCCGAAGTATCTTCGTCCGTCCCGGACGAAAGACACGGGTGTTTCCTACCCGATAACGCAGAGATCCAGGTGTCATCTGATCCGTCAATTAGAATTTTAAACCGATGTATAAAATCCATCCCGAGTATCGCCTCCGACGTGAGATTCGGGATAATGGAGACGGCCATGTCGATGGTGTAGTCTCCTACGGTGATAGGTACGGTAGTATCTTCTAGGACCTTAATCACGCTGCCGTCCGCAGTGATGACACGTCTGGAAGCCGGATGTCGAAATTTCAGTCCTTTCCGGAAGTCTGGGAGTAGTCCGGTGCTTCCCAGATACGTTCTCGATGCTCCGGTGTCCAACAGGGCTCGTACGGTTCGCCCGTTGATTCCCACTACGACGAATGGTCGCGAAATCCTCTCCAGGGTGGTAATGTCCTCGCAGTAGACCTTGTTTGTCGATGACTTTCCCATTGACGTTCCCTGGTTCGTTCCGGACTGTTTCGGCGTGTTCCGGATGATTTCGTGTTTGCAGTACCAACAAATGACCTTTTCCTTGGTTGTTGGCCTGCTGCTAGACGGGTGCGACCTGTCTTGGCGTCTCTTATCGTTCAGAGACGTGAACGGTCCCGGTTTCGTTCCGGAACCTTTACGTTGTCCGCTCTTCCCGAGCTTCTTCGTCTCTTCTTCCGGTGCGTCTTGTTTTCTGGTTTTCCTCGAAGAGTCTCGTTTCCAGACGGGAATTTCTCTTCGGTTCGGCGACGCATGGGACTGCCGGAACTGTCGTCTCGTAGTCGGTGGGGAAGAGCGGTCATAACGTAGGTGTGGAGGTCGTTGGCGATCACGACGTCCCTCTTCGGCAGGATGGTGTCGTTCGCCAAGACTGAAGTCGGGATGACGATTCTCCCGATTTTGTACGCCGCGGTCGTCGTCCTTGCGGCGGAGTCCTGTGCTGGTCCGGTTGTCGTGGTGGCGGAAGTCCTGTCGGTGCGTTGAATACTCGGACACTTCCGGTCGGAATGACCGGTCGTAATTCTTCTCTTGATCCGAGAACGGCGTATTAGTTCCCGGTGGCGGTGAAATCCTGTTATCCTCCTGCAGACGGTTTACTCGGTAGTTGGTGTCGAAAGCGCTGATCGGTCGCGCCATCGTGTACGTAATTAATCACCACGACCGAGCGCCAATCCGTAGACAGTCGTTTCTTACCAATACCCGATTCGTTTTTTATTCTCGTTCCGGGGTATCTCCGATCGAATTTCACGTATAAAACAAAATATATCGGATATTCGCCCGAATGGTACGGATCTATATATAAAAAAAAAAAAAAAAAAAAGAGAGATACCGAATCTCTGACCGAATGTTACTTCTATAAAAAGAGAAATATCGGATATTCGACCGATCGTAACGTATGTAAAAAAGAAGGTATCGGAGATTCACCCGAATGTTACGAGAAGGACCAGGGTTGAGGTACCAAGTACTATTTTTCCTTTATTAGACAACACAAACACAGGATAATTACAAGATCACCTAAGAATTCCGAATATTTCCGGAAACTACGATTCCGGTTCGCAAAAGTGTGTAGTGAGTAGAGAGAGAGACACGAAAAGAAAGGTTTAATTTTTCCTTAAAATTCCCGAAATCGAAATGAAAATAAAGAAAAAGAAAAGAAACAAAGTTCAAATTTTAATGTAAATGAAACAAGTAATACGACTTATTTGGAAATGTTCTGGAATAAGCCGGAACGTTCCGGAAAGTTCCAGAAGCAAAAGCGAGGTTAGAGAAGCTAACCTCAGCACCCAACACGTGTTAACGGAGATTTCCCCAATCAACGAACGTACGGAAGGAAATTTCCAGAAAGACGAAAACCCGAATTATTAAAAAGAGTTTTAATTTTATCGTGGGCCCCACGTTGGGCGCCAATTTGTGACGTAGTTGCAAATTGCGCACAACGTGGGCTAAATCGAAATTGAACGAAAGAGCGTTACGAAAAAGAACAAAAAAGAGAACCCGAATTATTTAACGTTTTAATTTTTCCGTGGGCCCCACGTTGGGCGCCAATTTGTGACGTAGTTGCAAATTGCGCACAACGTGGGCTAAATCGAAATTGATCCAAGCCGTTCTGGAAAGTTCCCGAAGCACTCCCTGCGCGTTCTACCAGAATCTCTGGACACGCGAAAAGTGCCTGAATTCCGGGAAAAGCGAAAAAGAAAAATAAACCCGAATTATTTTGACGTTTTTAATTTTTCCGTGGGCCCCACGTTGGGCGCCAATTTGTGACGTGGTATTTCGCGAGGCTCGGGCAACCTCACCACGTGCACTTTAATTGCTCTGTTGGGCGCCAGCCAGGATTCGCCTGGCGGTGTTGGGTGCTGAAAATCTTTAGAAACGGGGAATCAGGAAAAAGAAAACTCCCGAACTCGATAAATAATAAATGACAAAACCGGATCGGCCGGGCTATATTTAATAATAATTTGAACCGAGCATACAAACGAATTTACTAGTCCGCCAATATAACCGTTAGTTCAAAAATACAAGATGTCGGCCGGGATACGTCCGGACCGCACTCTCTCACTCTCTCTCTCTCGTTCACTCTCGCACTCACACTCTTCAACAATAAAAGTTCGAGAATCACAATTTAGTTACTCAGACTTAACATTTGGGACCTTCCGGAGAAGCCGGTCGGTTTCCCCTGGGCACGTTACCGCAAGCCGGAATCCCGGATTCCGGGCGAGCCACGTGGAAGAGAGTCGGTTACTCTCCTCCCGGAATCGTTCAAATTCGACCGGGCGACCGGAACGCGGTCGTACTAACCGGTACGGTTCGAAAACGTACAATCAAAATGACACAAAACGAAAAGTCGGAGACGCCGGTAAGCGTCACTCACCCCTTTACAATAACGAAGGAACCTCGCTCGTTCCTTATCTGATTCGACGGGGATCGTTGGTCCTTAAAATGGCGCCGGGCGGTGGCCAGGGAGGCGGCGGTCTTGCCTCACCGATGTCCAGCACAGGAATCTCGATTTCGTCGTCTTCTTCCCGAGATCTACCGGTAGTCCGGCTGGAGGGGGATAACGATCCGTATCGCAGCGCTGAAATCGTTCGTTGCCTCTGCGTTGTGCTGCCCTCGGTACTACGGGCGATCTCCTTATCATGCGGGAAGATACGAAATCTGGATCGTTGGTGAAGTTCTTCCGGATGTCTGTCCGTGGAGGATCTCCGAACAGGAAGGTCGGAGTTCTTCTTGTCCGGGCCGGAAGCTGTTCTATTCGATTTCTTCTGATTTCGGATTACGGCAGGACGGATCCTCTTCCATCGGCGACGTTAGCAGTTCGGCGATGTTTAAATATCCCTCCTGGTTAAGATGGCGATGGTCCTAGTCGGCCTGGTGAGTCGGCGATATTTCCCCAGGCTAGTGGCGTGCCGATCCTCGATCGATACCGGCACGTGTGAGTGGCCAGACGAAACGTTTTGTAAAATAGAAATAAAAGAACGTAAGTCCCGATGGACTGATTAGGTTATGGTGCCCAGGGGTAACGACGTGCTTCTTCGTTTACACGGGATTCTCGTTAGATTCCCGTGCTGGACATTTTCCCGGATATTCCGGAAAGGTTCCTTTAAGAGGACCTCCGGATAATTCTCAAAAGATTTGGATGGGGTCCGTAAAAACCCCATCACAATATATATATATATAACGCTCTATGAAATGTAAAAACTATGATTTTTAACTTACCGATAATTCCTTTCTTTATATTCGTAAATATATCCCCAGAAGATATTTCTGTCTTCGTAGCGTTCAAACCTTTTACGTATTTATTTGTACGTTTATTTTCCAAACAATTTTTCACATCTTCAAGAAGGAGTCTATCAACTGTTTATGAGATCAAAGAAGAAAATAACATTATGAGAGGGGTTACAAAATTGTTCGGAAACAGCATTTTTATATTAATTAAGTCATTGTAAAGGATAAAAATAAAATAAATATATCCTTCAGGAACCAAATTTTTGTTTACTCTATGTTTGTACTCTAAGAATTCTGTTGTAAAATATAAAGAAAACTTTGAATACATTGGAGAACATTTGTTAAAATTTATAAGTTTATTAAAATATGAAATTAAATATAATGTGTGCATATATAAATAATAATTATCTTAATAGGTTGGCAAATAAATTTGAAAATTGTACTTACCACATACTGAGAGTACACGAGCTGTATATCTTTTTTTATTCAAATATTTAACAGAAGGAGCTTTTCCTTTATGTAATTTCACATCACTCGTTTTACATATAAAATAAATATAGTCCGTAAATATAACTAACGCGAACATTTTTATATTTTCTACGTTTTTGATTTTTATTCGTAAGAGATATATTATTGCCGGTACTTCGGGAAAGAGTTGCAGCATTAGAATGAGTAATTTTCGAGTTTTAATTTCGAGATATCGATACACATAACTCAAGCAGTTGAACCGTGGCTTATATAATTCCTGTAAGACAATACACTAAACCATCAGAATACAAAGAAGTATAATATACTCACTGCTAGATGTCATGCGAATTAAAGTCTACAAAATCACAATTTGAAACTACGGTACTCAGTTACAGAAATGATTAAATTTATTAATTTATACTTATACTAACAGTTATTGAATTTATTATTTATTACATTTTCAATGCTTTTGCCAAAAAAAACAAATATATTATATACTTCGGAGACTGTCCCCAAAGTAACTATTTAGTCGCAGAACATGTCTTTAAAGTCCACAATAGACAGAAACTATATATGTGTACAAAATTTTTAGAGAATGCAGATCTTGACTTTCGTTTGTATTGTACATATCACGTAAATGATAAATCTCACGATTTCCAAATAGCTACTCCGGAATTTCATTACATTATTCTGTAAATTACGGCAGATATGTATTCCTTATTTATATCAATTCTCTCTCCTAAGGATTAAATATAAAGATATTTTAGAACCGACTTTTTATGGATAAAAAACTTTGATGACTGTTCTCAAAGTAACTATTTAGTCGCAGACAATGTCTTTAAAGTCCACGGTAGACGCATTTATACACGCATATGCATGTGACTCTCAATGAATGACCTTATCTTTGATTTATATTTAGATGTTGCCTGAACGATAAATCTCATGATTTTCTATAAATATAAATACAGAACTACACCTAGAAAAATCATTTCACCGTATTATTACTTAAATAGTATAATGAAATGCTGTAGATAGTTATATTTATAAAAGAATGTAAGCTTCATAATACAGATTACATATACATATATGTACATATAAATCAAAGGTAATATTTGCATTCATTTAAAATTATGTACACAGAAATATATATATGCAACTATCGCTGACTTTAAAGATACTGTCTGCGATTAAATGGTTACTTTGAACAATTTTCAAAATACGACGTATATCTGTCCGTATTGATAAACTAAGAAGTATTTCATATGCAACATTTCAAACAGCGACTACAATTTACGAAAAAAAAAATTGTCTTCCGAAAAAATTCAAAATTGGAAGAATAATACATATATATATATATTTTTTTAAATTTTAGGTAATATTACATTGCATAATTGAATACTATATTAGAAAATACAAATATTTTGAAAACTGTCCTCAAAGTAACTATTCAGTTGTGGGAAATGTCTTCAAAGTCCGCAGTAGACAAAAACTATATATGTGTACACTATATTAAACGAATGAAGATCTTGACTGTTTCGTTTGTATTGTACATATCACGTAAATGTTAAATCTCACGATTTCCAAATAGCTACTCCGGAATTTCATTACATTATTCTGTAAATTACGACAGATATGTATTCATTATTTATATCAATTCTCTCTCCTGAGAATTAAATATAAAGATATTTTAAAACCGAATTTTTATGGATAAAAAACTTTCCAGACTGTCCTCAAAGTAACTATTTAGTCGCAGACAATGTCTTTAAAGTCCACGGTAGACGCATTTATACAGGCATGTGCATGTGACTCTCAATAAATACAAACCTTATCTTTAATTTATATTTAGGTGTTGTCTGAATGATAAATCTCATAATTTTCTATAAATAAAACTACAGAACTACACCTAGAAAAATCATTTCACCGTATTATTACTTAAATAGTATAATGAAATGCTGTAGATAGTTATATTTATAAAAGAATGTAAACTTCATAATACAGATTACATATATACAGGGTGTCCGACCTAAGGTGTCCAAGCCGAAAGGTGGTGGTAGAGGGTGAAAATTGGAGATGAAAAGTCCAATACCATTTTTCAAAATTCGGAATAATTACCGAGTTATTAAGTAATACTTCTGACCAATCAGAATGCCCCTTTAGATTCTGGTGTGCATGACAGAAGTTTAGACTCGAACCTACTCGTAGTCGGTAACAAAGCAGAAGTAGTAATAATAACAAAAGAAGTAAGACGGTGACACCTACACATTAAAGATCTCTCTTCTGATGTTACCACTAACACACTAGTACGACTGTGATATGATATCGTCGGAAACAAAGTATGTACAGGGTGTAATAGTAGTAGTAATAACATAAGAAATTAAATGACAAAAATCAACTTTCAAATTCCTAATTGTGTTATTAATTCCGCTACTTCCATGACCAATGCTGCTATCATTATTATCACTATTATTTTTATTATTATTGTTATTAATATTACTACCACTACATCAATAACAACAACCACAATAATAATAATAATAATAATAATAATAATAATGACAATGATGATGATAATAATGATAGCAGTATTGGTCGTGGGAATAGTAGATTTAATAACACAATAATTAAGAATTTGAAAGTTGATTTTCGTCATTTATTTTCTTATGTTATTACTACTACCAATAGGGCCTGGACATGGGGTATTCCACGCCAAATGGGACGGTTTGAAAAAATTTTTTTTTTAATTTTCTTCATTTTTTGGTATTTTTTACAAATAATAAATACAAAAAAATATTTAGTGTTTTTATTCGATATTTTTGAATTTTAAGTTTTCAATCGTGTTTTTAAAACTGTGTGTAGCCTTCGATTTTCTTGAAGATTTTCTGTTTTAAACATCTATCCGTCCTGCAACTTTTAAGGCCCGTCCGGTAGTGGGCCTTCCATAATTACTATTTTTTTTCGATTTTCAACAATTAAAAAAACTTTTTTCGCTATAAATTATTATCAGTATCGATTTTTAAATTTTAAATTTTTAATTTGAAAATTTTCAAATATTTTTCCAATAATTTTTAATTTTTAAAGTTTAAAAAATTTTTAAAAAGTTTTAAAAATTTTTAATTTTTAAAAGGTATTGATAATAATTAATAGCGAAAAAAAAATTTTTGTAATTTTTAAAAATCGAAAAAAATAGTAATTCTGGAAGGCCCACTACCGGACCGGGCTTAAAAGTTGCAGGACGGATAGAAGTTTAAAATAGAAAATCTTCAAGAAAGTCGAAGGATACACACAGTTTTAAAAACACGATTGAAAACTTAAAATTCAAAAATATTGATTAAAAATACTTTAAATTTTTTTTTTGTATTTTTTTCTGTAAAAGCCATCTAAAAACGAAAATTTAAAAAAAATAATTGAATTACGACCTTTATAAGGAAAGTTATGAGGAAAAAACCAAAAAAAGAACGGTTTTTTGAAAATTCGATATTTTTTTAACCAGTGATCGAAAAAATCTCGAAATTTACCAGGAAACTTCTTTTGAGGGGTACTAAAAAATACCAAAAAATTAAGAAAATTAAAAAAAAAGTTTTCCAAACCGTCCGATTTGGCGTGGAATGTCCCACATACACTGGGCGCAAAAATTAAGGGATGGAAAAAAATATAAAGTAGGTGATTTTCAAAGTGCCGTAACTTAAAGAATAACAGTGGGAAAGCAATTAAAAAAAAGCAAATTGAAGCTCCAAGTTTCTAGACTTGAGATCTTGAACTCAAAATGTTTTACCATCAGCAGTTTTTGAGCAATCATAATAAAACAAACGGGAAAAAAATTCAAAATTTACGCTTGTTTTTCGAAGGGTCATGGACTTCAATAAATGTTTTTTACTGATATCATCATAAAGCTCTTTCTGATAATTTAATTCTCTTTAATTTGAGCGGTCGGAAAAATTTGTACGCTGATTTTTCGCTGACATGAGTTCTCAAAGCAAAAGAATCAGTTTTATCTTTGGTAATTATGTACTCGGTAAAAAATTATTAAATTATAAAATAATTTTAAAAAATGTGACTTCTTACAATATTAACATTTTTCTTTTTTTAATCAAAAAATGTTAATTATTATAAGAAATAACATTTGTTAAAATTATTTTTTAATTAAAAATTTTTTTACACAATTGCCAAAGTTAAAACTGATTTTTTTGCTTTAATCGACGATAACTCAACGAAAAATCATCGTACAAAGCATTTCAATCTCTCAAATTAAAGAGTATTAAATTATGTAAAAGAGCTTTATGATGAAATCAGTGAAAAAAAATTATTGAAGTCCATGGACCTTTTGAAAAACAATCGAAAATTTGGACATTTTTTTCCCGATAGTTTTTTTACGATTAATAAAAAACTGTTGATGTTAAAACATTTTGAGTTCAGGATCTCAAACCTAGGAACTTGGAGCTTAATTTGTTTTTTTTTAAATTGCTATTCCACTATTGTTCCTTAACCCATTCGAGACGGCGACTGTTTTCGAACACGGTCCCCAGGAGGGGAGTTTTATGTTTTCCTTTCTATTCTTGCACACACGGTGTGCAGTCGGTCGCGAATGGGTT